>JAYMTP010001108.1:0-26379 GCA_036897365.1 Geranium brycei | reverse complement strand
CTGAGTTTTGCAATATGTTTACCTTGCCTCTTAAAAATAAAAGCATATTTACATGGGAGAGTTATGATTTTCACATTAGAGAGTTCTACTCTATATGTCATGCAACTCATACCAATAAACAAGATCCAGAGAACTTTGCATGAACAAAAAAAGGTTGACAGAACAGGCATCATACATAATGACACAATCGAAAGGAATAAATTGGAAGAGAAATGCTTATACAGTCAAAGAACTCATACCTCATATAGAATATGTTATTGGAAATCCAAGAAAAAATCTCTTATTAAAATACCTTGTCTCTAGAGAAATATCTGCTCCTTGTCGTCTCTCACATCTTTGTTGTGTTCCATTTTACCCAATTTCATATCAAACTTGAAACGCACATCCCCTATTTTGTTAGTGCCTTTCACTATTCTTCTTTTTACTCCCTTTTTACTTCCAGATGACTTGATAAAGGGGCGGAATCCGAATTCAACCTCCATTGCCTTGACCACAGTGGACATTTCCATTGTATTTCCATGCAATTCTTGCAAATCATCCATCACATCATTCATTCGGGGGATCATATCACTTCCTACATTCACCGTGCGCCAGAAGTACTCACCACACTGCATTGTCCCGTGAATACCATGTTTGTCCCACTGTTTCTTCCAAAAAGACTCGTCCGTATGAGCCTCCTCCTTTTTATCAGCATGATCCGTACTCTTGTGTGCCACATAAGGCCAAATTCTTTCATCTTCTTCTTGAGATCATCTTTGGGAGAAAATTTGAACTTCTTGTATATGTTTGACTGTCCGGCAATTACCTTTATTTTCTCAGCTATGTCCAATTTAGATCCCCTCAATTTTACGGACTGATTTCCTTTACCGGGCCAGAGGCCATGAATTACATACCATCCATCTTCCGTTCTATAAAAGGTGAACACCAACTCTAGGTACTTTCCTACCTTTTGACATGGACTCCTTTCTCTTTCCCTTTCCCTCGACCTCCACCTCCACCTCTGCTGCCTATCCCACTCCCTCCCCGTCCAGCTTTGCCACCTATTCCTATCCCTCCCCCTTTGCTTCCACCTCCACCTTTAGCTTGCTTAATTAGATGTCCTAAGTCTGGGACAAGATAGCTGTTCAGCTGTTGTGGGTGAGAAACTTTAGACCACATAATTACCGTGGCCAATTCAGCAGAGAGGTCAGCAATGAAAGTGTCTTTATTTTCTCCACTGCAACAAATTGGTATAAACACATTAGCAACCAGAACAAGGTACAAAACTGAGCAAGTTTCTTTTCAAAGTAGACCTACCTGTGGTGCCTATCCATTACACCCCACCCAGCTCGCTTGGACATTTTCACAGCCTCAATGCTTTCAGTCACAGATCCAATTTGATTAACCTGTTCCAAAAGGAAAACAGTAGTGCTTAACTATGTATGCCTCATCAGACAAAAAAAAAACTCCAAAATCTCCCAAAGTAAACATTTGAATTGTACCTTGAGATGAAGGGCATTGCAAGTTCTCTCGTTGATTACCCTCTCAGCTCTCTGGAAGATAGATAAGATAAGAAGATTTAAAGATGAGTTATAAAAGTCAGAGATGATAATTTTGCAATACAACATTTCAATGGAGATCCTTTACCCACCTTCAAATGGTGGTAAACCTCAACACCCATCTTCATGGTCTTCTCGAATGAGGAAGCTCCAATGGGTAGGATCATGAACTCCTGCAGCATAAGACACAAATCAGAAACACAAGGTTTAAAAGGAGAAATGGCAAAATGAATTATGCAAAGAAGGCATGCCTGCATTGCAAACTTGTTTCCAGCATGAGATCCAACATTAATGATATTAAAAGATGGCACGGGCAACACCAAGTTCTTGTTACCAGCAAGGTTAGCAATGTGCTACAACCAGAAACAAAAAGGGCATCAGATTACTTTCAGTTATACACCCTGGCAATACAGTTTGTTATTTGCCTAACAAAAACAGCTGATCACGATTGTTATGTAAAGAAAAAGAACAATCTGATCAATATGTCACCTCTTGCTCGCCGTCAAGTTGCTGAACAATGAAATGATCAAGTCTGGTCTGTTGGATCCTGCACAAATCAATATTAGAAACAACTAAAATTCAATTCACATGCATGAAATGGTGACAACACGTGAGTACTAAATGAAAAACAGACCTTCGAGACACCCTTCTTAAGGTAATCTGAAACTCCATCTCTTAGCTTAAGAGCCTCATATATTCCTGAAAAGCAAACATATGATGCATAAACAAGAGGTCATTAACTTATTTTAGATCATCACTGAATTATGCATTGATCAAATAACTATCTTATAGGCCATGATAACCTTGAGATCTTACCAGTGGATACACCACTTGGAAAGGCAAAAGCAGCTCTTGCGAAGGAACCATCTGATAGGGTCGCATCCACCTGTTATATCCCACATACAGAATCAAACAAAAATCAGAAGCACATAAATTGAATATAACATAAATCCACAGTCCATTGAGGAATCAGCAATCATAGCATGTTGAAGCAAAACAAAACCTGTTTAACACATCGAAATCCTCTATCATTCTACAAATCATTTCACTCAAAACTACTTCAAAAACCATTCCTCGAACAAAGTCAAATCATACAGATTACGGCATGCAAAATTCAGTGACCCATAATGGATTTATATACAAGAGTAATTGATCCACAAATAGAAATAAATAATGACAATATACACGGTAATTATGGGAATAAATCACTCCTAATTTCATGGAGTGATTTTCTGCGCAATAAGTTAACAATGTAGAAGATCGGGGACTAATCATCAATATCGATATCGAAATATGGAAAGAAAGAACAAACAAACAAGCAACAAAAAGAGCAAAGGAGGTCACCTCTAAGGTTGGATTGCCACGGCTGTCGAAGATCTGTCTGACCTTGACAAACGTGGCCATGGCCATGGCTTAGATCTAGAGAGGGACTCAAAAATGGGTTGATGATCCAACACCACACCAGTAGGTTTTAGATTTAGGGGAAGAGAGAGTGTGGGTTTTAGATTAGTCCTTTACACCGAGTGATGTGATATGAATGGAGGGAGGGGTAGTTTAGGAATTTATGCATACACGTGCCAAATATTGACCTCGGCTAAAATCGTAAGAGTTAGTTTGTTGTGCGTGTGTGGTGAATTATATTATTTGTCCACTCCACTCAAAGAAATTGGGAAAGAAATTGGGCTATTACGTGCAAGTAATATGCAATTAACCCTTCAAATTCAAATTAAGAGTTTGTTATGAATCACGTGGCCCCACCCATTTATTATTACTTGCCTTGCTAGCCAAGTTGTGTAATCCACTGATGATCATGCTTATTAGAATAGAATCAGAAACGTTTCCAGCATTCAAATTAACGTACAAGTGAATTTTCACTAACTTGATTTGAAGAATGCAATCCAATTCTAAAGCTAATGATTTCATTGGAGATGTTTTCTCAAGTTCTCGACAAGTAATCAATATTATCAATTCGTTTAACATATAATTAGTCACACACACATTTACAAGATTTATTCTTCTCTGATGAAATGTTTTATTCATCATCTGAACAATATAGAAATTGATAACAAGTATATCATTTTCGATAAGTATAGCAACAAAGCAACTTATTAACATTCAATGATGCACAAGTCAAAACCAACATGTACTCAACTTAAATCATCTCCCCGAAGAACAGACAGTTATAATGTTGTTGTTTATGGTGGTGGTGGAGGAAGAAGAACATTAGTAGGGCCAAAAAGGTTTCAAATAGCATGGACTCTTATTTTTCTTGCGCCGCAAGAAAACATAAGGAACATATCTTCATCTTCATCCACTACCTCCTCGCATCCAAAAAAACAAGCACAAGATATCTTCATTGTTCTAATCTAGACCTTTCAAACAATTTTTAACTATCGAACAAACAGCCGAATCCTCCATCTCCCTAAAATCTAACTGTCAGATTCTCAATTTCCAATGAGGGTGAAACTCTTGGATTGCAAACAACACGTTCCTGGTATGGATGGTAGGGTGTTCGACTCATAGTTTGAAGGAAGAGGAAGTTGATCCAATGAGTTTCACAAGTCATTTAACCCGTACCCAAGCGGAAGCAACATCTTCACCTAACATTACATTCTCTACTATAATTTAAATAAACCACCCTCAACACCTTGATTTAAACTTTAAAGGTCATTAACCATAATGTTAATATATCAACCACTACTACGACTTAGGGCCGGCCGAGGAAGAGCCGTAGGTTGATTTGTAACCGGATTGCATAAATACTAAACTTTGTGATTATCCGAGCAGCATAACGCTAGATCATTATAAGTGGCTACAATAGAAATATTTTTCCGAGGCAAAAAATCGAATCTGAAGTCGAGTTATTCTTTGAGAATTAAATCATCAGAGGAATTACTGCTATAGTTACCTACGTGCCTTACGCTCCCGCTGTATTCATTACATTGTATAAGGAGAACTAAGTGTGGCTCAGCTTCTTCTATTTGGTTGATATGGTGCCAACGACGAATGAAATATTTGGTGTTGAGAATAGATAACAGTGTTTTGAGACTGATTTGCATCAAACTGCGTACTTTGGTGAAGAGTCGAGTCGAGTCTGCATAAGATCTCAATCAATAATTCGTCACCTAAAATTGAAATATTTGAAGAAACCCTAGTAACATACAAACAGATAATGTTAAACTCACACCTCCTCGAACAGAGAAGAGTGTAACACTAACTAGCATGTTCAAGCACTAGAACAAGGATTAATCACAACCATTACATACCGGGTTAACAAGATACAAGTAAATAATATGAGAAAATGCATCCATCACCAACCGCACGACAGCATTGCTTGCATAAAATGCAAAAATCCTTAACCGCGACATCCTCAGCTTCCGCTCAAAGGAATTGTCACAGTTTACAACACATCAAGAATTGCCAGACACTTGTATCATGTTGCATCTACCAACAATCTTTTGAAAATCTTCGAAACTTAGCTGTGTGCAATGGAGCGTGTTAGAATGTCAACTAAAGACAATAAGTCATTACTTACTCTCTCCGTCCAAAAGTAAGTGTTCATTTTCTTTTACTTAACTATTATGCATAGATTATCAATAATAATATCTTATCATATAAGAATGTGAGGGGTAAGTGTATGCATACCTTTCCATCACCATTACTGTCGAAGCAATAAATCATATCACTGATCTCCTTGTCTGTCCAGTCAAAGTCATGAGCTGCAGCAATTTTGCGTACATCTCGACCACTTATGCTTCCTTTGCCCTCTTCTGCATACAACGCACAATATTTTGCTTGAAAGACACGCTTTAACTCATACAACTTTGAAACGATATGCTCATGTAAGATCAAATAAAATGATGTGGCTCAGCACTATCTCTGCATATTCCAATATCGTAACATGATAATATATAGAAGTTATAAAACATGCTAGCATGATCATACTTATAGTTTCCTTGGTGATATTAGGACCATTACTATGTAGTCTTCATTTTCCTACTGTTTCTACTGCATTGCCTCAAGAATGGTTGCTCCAATGAAATTCCCCAACCCGCCTATTCATCCTGGTTTTAGTGGAACAAATTGATAGAAATTAAAAGGAAAATAAAAGAACTTACAGCGCTTCAGGAAATATCTCTTCTAAAAACCCCTCTTATAATTATATTCGAAAGTGTTAAACATTACTCTGCCAATGAGTTTAGGTTTGTAAATGGAGGGGCCAACTAGTATATCATATGGCTTCAAGCTTCACACACTTTCAATATGGGATAATTCAAAACTCCCCTTCACATAAGTTTGAGGACCAACAATTACACAGATGGGCCATATAAGCCTAAGGACAAAACAACCTCGGGTACCATGTATAAGTGCTTAACCTTGGAAGGCACCACACTTCCGATTGGGATACATCAATCAAGGAAACATCAAGCCCTATTAATTATGATCATAAACTTCAAATACACTGATTAATAAAATTGCAAAAAAAAGGGCTTACGAAACCCATTGCCATTTGAGCATACGCATACATGCAGACACAATAGAGATGAAAATTAAATTACCATCAAACTGACAGAAGTGGACTACTAATTCATCTTCAGTCATCTGTACCCGTCGAGTGAATAGCTGACAAAGGAAAAGTAGGGCACACAAATGATGTGTAAGACAGGAAATAAAAATTAATAAAGAGCTTAGAACATAAGCCAAGGGCAAACCGTTTTCCTTTTCTTCCTCTTCCCTGTATCTTCCTGAACAGAAGAATTTCCTTTTTTATCATTAAGGGTGTCAGCTTTAGCATGTCTATCTGAGCAATGAGGAGGCCCGGATTCTTTCAGCGAAAGAGCAATTGCCTGTGTATGAAATGGTAAGCCACTAGATATATTTATATATGATCAAGTTGCGGTGGACAGCAAGTGCTAGACAGATATTTTGGTTCTTAGCTGAGAAATTGAACCTAAACTTGCCATGAGAAATAGATTTTCTTTTGAACTTATTGAAGCTTACCTGCTGTAGTTCATCATCTTCATCAATGTAATTTGAGTTACTTAAAGGATTTTCAACAAATTTCGCCTTAGATTTTGAACCTTTATTCTTCACCTGCAGTCAGTAAGAGAAAATTGTTCAATACAGATAAAGAGGATGGAATAAAACAACAATTTCACAAAAATATTGGAAACAAAAAATTGCAAACCAAAGTAGAAATGGAAATAAAAAGCTGCAATAAGTATATGGTTCATGAAATTAGAAAGGGAACCTTATACGGTATTTTTCAATCAATGTGTGCAGCTTGGTACCATTAGAATCAGTAACATACAAAGAAAGGTGGGCTTATAATGCAACAATCTGAATGAGGGACCCCAAAGACAAACCGTCTATATGAAAATGACCGTAGAGAACCCATGTGAAACAGCAATTTAGAGTTTCAGAAATTCTAAATGCAATCAGTACAAAATTCTAGTAGTTGCATGAAAACCGAGGGTGCACAATCTAAAAAGTAAAACAAGACAAGGCCAAGAGGTCAAGCACTTGAACTCGGGTCCTAGTGACCAAGGTTCATGTCCTAGCAGCGATACTTCTTTCTCCCAATTCATGTTGGACCTCTTTCAACCAACAAATGTTGGGTCAAGTTACAAAAATAAAACTCCCTTTCTCGTGAGGGAGGTTTTGAGCCCAAATTTAGATGCATTACTGATACAAAAGTAAAAAAAGTAATTCAAAGCAATCAAGTGAATATGATACCCCAATTCCACTATAAACTTAAGCAATGTGCCTCTTAAAAAGGATCATAAAAAAAACCAAAACACTTGCAGAGGCAAAGAATAATAATTATACAACAAAATGGTAGAAGCCAACATTCATATGACAAAACAATAAATTGAATGTGATATCCCAGAAGAAAATTAACAAAAGTATATCCTAATAATCTGAACCCAATTCCACTATAAACCTAAACAACGTGTCTCTTCAGAAAAGATGTTACTTGCACCGACAGAACATAGTAATTAGTGATTACACATCAAATTGAGAGAAGCCGACCTTCCATGGAGGTGACACAAAATCTTCATCATCGTCGTCGCCGTCGTCGTCCTCTTCATTGGCGTTGGGCCTGTAATCTTCATCAGCGTCCTTGACCATCTTCCCTTTTCCCTTGTGTTTACTGGATTTCTGAGCCGAACCCATCAAAGAAGAAGCGATTTTGTTCAAACCCAGAGCCTCCATTCGGGCTCTGTTCTGTGCAATTCTCGACAACCGCTGCTCCTCGTACTCTGATACAGCTGTGGTTTGGGCATTGTTAGGGCTTTGAGGTTCGGGCTCTTCTGCACTTGAATTCTCGGTGTCTGAGTATGAACTAGAAAAGCTGTGTTCCGCCATGTCGCTCTCACTCCCGCACGAAATATTTTTCCCAATTGAAGTGAATCAAGTCCGTGAACTATCATATTTAATTGGAAACCTCCTAAGACTACACATAAAATTATGTGTTTCTTACTTAACACCAGAAACATTCTTTTTTTCCATTTTTGTTAGCATATGTCAATTTTTGTTTTAAGGTTAGAAAACTAAAATAATTTTGCTTGTGTTTTAAATTTTCAACCGATACCCTTTTGACCCATCTCTCGGTTTTTCATTCTCTCATTCTCTGTCCACCGATGCAAGCCATAACAATATACCTAAAGGATTGAACTACGGACCTCCAATTTACAAGACTGGCGCTCTACCACTAAGCTATAAGGGCTTTTGTTTTAAAACTAAAACACTTATTACAACTCTTATAACTAGTTTTTAAACATTACACAGGCTTTAGTCGCCTGAGAGATTCGAACTCCAGAGAGATTTGAACTCCCGCGAAGAGACTCCATGTACTTAGCAGGCACACATCTTAACCACTCGGCCAAAGCGACATCTTGCTTAATAACTCATAAATAGATACTTAGAAGTAACAATCCATAACAATATACCTAGTGGTACCTCGATAAAAAATTACAAAACAAGAATATATGCAGAATTACCGTTGGTGGTACTCTCAATCAAAATTTACAAAACAAGAAAATATGCCCTCATGCATGACTGAACTATGAACATCTAGTTTAGAAGACTAGCACTCTACCACTAAGCTATAAGGGCTTTTGTTCTAGAACTTAAACACTTACTACGACTGTCATAACTAGTTTTTAAACATTAGGCCATGTATAATATAGCAAGATTAATACTAAATCATGTTTTAAGTGAATGTCCATATGAATCATCTTACGGATCACTGTTGATTCAAGATGACCAAAATGATTTTGTCAAATCACAAAATATTTGGACCAACACAAGTTTGGCCAAATGGTAAGGAGCTCATTTAACACATGTGAGGTTTTGAATTCCAATCTTAGTACATGTTAGCTTAGGATGTCTTCAATTATTGCTGATCAACAAATTTTTGTGAATATCTTAAATATGAGTATAATTCTTTCAGGAACTACTTTTATACAAAACATTATGAATGCTTAATAAACATTAAAATATTTATAATTCATAAGGATAGTATGTATAGTAGCATATGCTCATTGTCATTTTTGGAGATATTAAGTGAGATCTTTATGATATGAGTTATGAAAAAGGATTTGTCTCAACCATATTTTCATCATGCTTCAGATACAAGGGTGAGCTGTTTCCAAGCTCAACGGTTTAAGGTGTGTGGTGTGGTTTCGAGCTTCTAAGATATAGGTTTTTTCAGATTTGAGAACTTGTCTCTCTTCAGCGTGACGAGGTGGTGGTTTGGAGGTAGCAGCAGAAACGACGAGGCTTCGGTTGATTTTTGGGACTAGGACCTCCGGCGCCATCCCCGGAGGTTATGAGTTTTGTGATTCTGGCAATGGGTGGAGCTAAGAGAGGAGTCCCCTGTTCGCCAGCAACTCCCGGGGTTGCCAGAGTTGCAGCTTGAACAGGGAGATTCGGACCGTCTCGGTGTCGACCGGTGCTGTTTTGGTAAAAAAGTTGGTGGCCAGTGTCAGGAGCTCAGGCGGTTGGGCGGAGGTGTCGTGGCGGCCCGTGACGCGGCTTATTGGTCGGAGGGCATTTCGTGGACTTAGTTCTCGGTTGTGCTGGTCGGATTGTTGGAGTTGGCTGGGAGACCTTGAGGGCGCTGCTGGAGGTGGCTGTTGGTCAAGTTTTGGAGATTTTGGCGGAAGCGATAGAACGCCAGCGTCGGAGTTATTTGGTTTTGTTAGTGTTGTGTATTGGTTTTGTGGTCCTCTTTTGATAATAATCCAATCACAGATTTGTTGTTGTTATCTATTAGAACCAAACAACAATCATCATATTAAACTGATATCAGTATTTAAGAACTTCACACATTATCAATATCTCATAAGCAATGTATCACCAAAGTGTTGTCAATGTATCATTGAGTTACTGTGAATGTATCACCAAATGAAACAAATGCTATATTATCTTTTACAAAGATTACTCATTCGAAACAAGTCAACCTTCACTATCACTTTCATGGTCAAAGTAGAAATCATCACCAAGTTCTTGTCTATTCATAAATTGGTATATGACTTTTTGGGCATATAATTTTTCACAGACAAACCTTTCAAATGAATCATACTAAAGATGTCTCATATTTGAATATCAAAATCAACACTTTAGATATAATATCTGTATGAAAAATATACATGCTATTTGATCGTTACAAATATTTTAGATGACATATGAACAATACCTATCAACTATATCTGGGAACTCTGAGTGTAAAAGACTATAACATGAAGATGAAAGAGAAGAGGCATGCCAATGTGTCCTCTTTACCATGCACACACACACACACATCCTATATAAGTTTAGTTAATTAAGGACCTGAACGTAATCGGTATCCTAAAATGATACAGAGAAGCGCCACCATGCAGACAAATAGTAAAGGGAACCCCTCTTTCACTTTCCGCGCACCTCTCTTGGTCCTGCTCCGATGCTCCTGCAACCATAAACATCCACATATATGGTTCAGTTAGTGGTGAGAATCAAGATATGCCATGCAAGTTCTTTAGCATCTCGGTAAAGGTAGGTCTGTGGGCGTGAGAGAAAATTAAGGTATGCACAAGTGCTTGTTAAGATTCGAACCCAGGATCTCAAAAAGTGCTTTAGTATCTTTGTAAAGGTTTGTTTGTGTGTGCGTGAGAGATAGAAGGGAGACCAATGATGAGCCAAAAACATTTCAGTGCTAATGCATGGCTTCCTATTATTGTTCTACTAAATTTGTAAAGTTGAATCATCAGTTTACCACTCATGGCCTTGCAAAAGATGGGACAAGAGTGGATGATTTATGGCTGATTTCATGCATTTTGTAACAATAGCAAGTACTTGAAAAGAAATGGAGGAGAAAAGAAATTACTAATTCTTTTTGCAAGATTTGACTATCCCGATTACTTAATCTGTTTTCTTCAGTAAGCTTTGAAATGGTAGCTTCAGCCTGCAAAGGAGGTCCACAACACTTGATCATGATCATTGGAAACTTATACACAATGCAAGAAAGCAGGTTTGGAAATTCCACGAAGCAACAATTTTGAACTTTTAACAAAAGAAAGTATGAAGAAAAACATGCAACTTGTACAATAAAATGTAAAGAAAGGTATATAATTTTTTGGAGAAAATGAAAAGCTAACCTCACTCAGCTTTAATTCAAGTTCAATCAATTTAGACTTCAAGTCCTCAAGTTTGTTTACCAACTCCAGCTTCTCCGCATCATTCACAAGCACCAACTGAACACCCTTCACTGGCCTTAACTGAGCATCCTTTCCAGGCGTTAGTTCTGCATTCTCAGAGAGTGCAAAACCTTCATCATTGGTTGGATTCAATTTTCCATCCTTTGTTGGCGATGATTTGGAATTCTTAGTAAGTGCAACCCCTTCATCCCTGGTTTGCTTAAACTTTGCATCCTTTGTTGGCGATGATTCTTCATTCTTAATTGGTATGGATCCTGCATCCTTTGTCGGTGGTAATTCTGCACTCTTAATTGGTATGTAGCCGACATCATTTGCCGGTGACAGTTTTGCATTCTTAATTTGTATGTGCCCCGCATCACTTGTTGGCAATAATTTTGCATCCATAGTTGGCATTAACTTTGCACTTTTCGCTACATCCCTCAACTCGGCCCCATTAGTCATTTTGGATGAAACCTCGTCCTTTGCTATCTGACAAAAGAGGCAAGTCTATGTAAGATTATGATACTGTAAATTGGTAGGATACAGACCAAATTTTATCACCAAAGAACCAGAAACAAAATGATTTAAAATTATCACAATTTAGCACCCAACAAGAGACAGAAAAGGTAAAATACAAGCTTGCTCTAAATAATAGTAACCTTCTGTTGTGGGGTGAGTGTTTCAACTCTACCCATTTCTTCATCTTTTAGTATTGAAGCTTCATAGGCAGGTTCCTGCTGTTCTCCATTAGTTGGGGAATGAATTGGAGTGATGAGCGACACTCTGAGCTTTCTCTCTTCGACGTATTTGTCCCCACCTTTTACAAACTGACAAACAATAATAAGGCAACGAAACAACAAGACACTAAGAAAACTATGAAGTGCAAGAGTGTACCATGTCTCGTGTGATATCTTCATTGGTTGTGGAGCCACTTACAACCGTGCTTTGAACTAAAAACTTATCTTTGCAAACCAGATCTGAAGGAGCTGGCCCTTGAGCTTGCATTATCACTGCATCAGAACCAAAGTCGTCAGTTCGGAAAACGCATGAATGGAAGAACTGAAACCTTAACCAGAGAAGGCAGAAAAGTAGCTAAGGTGCAGGGCCGAACCACCTAAAACAAATAACCAGGAGTGTACATGCAGACTTTACTCAAAACCGCAAGTCAATCATTCCATTAGCTATTAATCTTCTTCACATTCTCCTCAAGGCAACAACATTAAGATGAATCCATGTACACTTTCTTAGTCATTCACAATTCTTCAGAATTATATGCTATTATAGCTTTTAATATTATAAACAGTGTGTATCATTTGCCTCAGCCATTACCCGGTAACCTTTTTATAATATCTAATACTTACTCGTCAAATATACCTGTTAGTTTCCTGGGGAAAACAGTTATTTTGAACATTGACTTGTGAAATAAAATCTTACAACTATACATATCATACCGCTGCATAATTTTCACCGAGAAACACTCTGGTCTACCGGTACAATGTAACCTATGGTCTAGGGCTTCAAAACTACATTATATATCATACCCAAACTGCTGCCTCAATAAAACATCATATATAATGACAATTAAATCGATGCAATTGAAAAAATATTAACATATGTTCAAAAAGAAACTCCAAGAGCCCAAATACGATCCTCTAGGTACATGATACCAGATACCAAGCCATCTTGAATAACTTTCCTTTCCGCAATGGGTTATTTCATCCAAAAAGGGCAAAAATGGTCTGAATCTGATTAATCATTCATTGTCTTTCCCTCTATATCTTTCCACAAGCATGTATTTTGACAAGAAAATGTTACGCAAGCAGACACATAAATATACGGGCACAAATATCCAAAAACACGTCATACTCAATGAAATGAAAGGGAATACCTGTGAAATCACAAGTTGATTTTGGCATTATAATGCCTACATTTGGCCGTACACAGTATTTCTTTGGTACCGTGGTTTTTACCTGTCAATATTGTGCATAAGTCATTACAATGCTATTTGGCATTTCATCAGATGAAACAAACCGTTTCCTTACACCCTAATTAGGTCACAGTGAGTCAAACCTTAAATGCAACATGTTTATGGGAGTTGTTGATGAGTCGAACTGAACATGAGCTATGCTTCTTCGATTCATCTGTAAAAATACAAAAGCAACGTAGTTTTAGTTCATTGACTGCAGAAGCAGATAAGATAGATAACATCTCAAATTTATCTTTGCATCATAATATTCTTTATAACCAAATGATTTGTTTACAAGATAATGAAGATATGAACTCTGTTTGGCCGCAATGACGACGATGGAAGATGGACAAGGAAGTTTAAGCTGGAAAAGACTATATAACTGTTCCCACAATTATTTTCTCCTATCACAGTCGAACAGGGTATAAAATTTATAGAGTAAACAAAACAAGGACTCACATTTAAATTTTAGCACCTCTGGCTGAATTTCCAAGAGATTTATATCCATGCTTATTCCTCACGTGTGTCTGAGATCAGAACCAAACCTTGAAGCATCCAAAGCTGACACAAATATCCCGGTATCTACACTGTAAATTCAACATGTCAAAATATTCCGACAAGATCAATTATGAAGTAACCAGCCTTACAGTTGACAAACTTCCCAACACAAACATGTGTCCATTGGACTGTGTGGATCTGGTATACAACTCCTCCTTTGGTTATATTTTGACATACACCAAATAAACAAAAACAAATTTTATTTTCTTGGTTAATTGGAAGTTGAAGATAAATACCATCTGTGAGACTAGAGCTTAAGACAACCCATTAGCTTAATTGTGGTGTTATATATTTACAACATAACACCAAATTTCAACAGTATATACTTTGGGGACGTGTTCGGGGTGGGTTTTGTGATCTACCCCTGCCCGATAGGATCGGGGATACCGGGTCCCTGTTGGATCTGGAGTAGTTTGCCTCCCTATAGGAATAGCAACCGGACAGGATTTGTGATCCGTCCCCAACCCCGATCAGGGATATCATATTCCCATCGAAACGGGGGTTTTGTCATCCTTATCCTTACTATTTTCTCAGCAATCAAACACAACACAGAATAATGAAAAAGCTATCATGTCCCCTAGGCAATCAGTGAGTTGGAGAATAGCAGAACCTCAAAAACAAATAATGTTTTATGAAATAACATTTCCAAGGAATATGGAAATAATAGCTTATAATAATACACTAAATTACAGAAACCCATTCACTCGGAAACAAAAAAAACAATAATTTGTCGGGAAGCCAATATGTTACTGAAATAAAAAATAATAATTGCCAACAAAATCAAAATCATCCTTATATAATATAAATATATAATCAGATATTGACCTGAGACGACTCAAAAGAGAGTTGCAATTAAATGATGAACTCGGATCGAATCAGGCAATCCAAGTAAAGCAGTAGCAAGGTCAAGTACTCATAGGGTAAGAATCGAATCAGAATAGAAAATTGAACTCTACTTTGATCGGCGAAAAAAGAAAGAAACAGAGAAATTACCAACCAAAACCTCAAAGCAGCGATGATGATCTTGTGGCGAACAAAACAAAGAAGAGGGGTTGAGAGTAGAGATGAAACACGTGCGGCTTTTGGATTCGAATCTCTTCCTGTAAATGTTTGGAAAATGTCAAATACTCTTAACCTTTGAATATATGAATTTTTCACTTAATAATTCCTACTATTTCAAAAGTTTCATTTTATATATATTTAAAGTTTTAATTTTTTAACACTAATATAATTTTGCAAAGCGTTTTTTATAAGAAAACTAATACTAAAATTAATTTTGTACTCTTTATTATAAAAAACAGGTTAAAAGTTAAAAAAATAAATTTAATACAAGGAAAGGGTAGTGATTTATCAAAGATTCTAACTTGAGTACAATTATCTCTAATGAACTATTAATTTTATTTTGGGCCAATTGGAAATCCCTACATGTGTAAGTTATTTTTTTTTAGAGAAAAACACTGATATTTTACTAAATTATAAAGTAAACTAACTCGGGATTATACCGGACAGGTTAAAGCACCAGATGGTGGGACAGACCCCGCACCATGATCTCAGCTACTGTTAGTTAAAACATAGTTGGCTAAGTCACGAGCCATGAAATTACAAAACAAACTAGCAAAATAAAGGATAGTGCAACGACATGTCTCTTGCAATCTCGCGGCCTCCACCTCAAATGAGTTGAGACTCTCCGCAAATTCATTACAAGATTCACCCCGAGGACGACGAGCAAAATAGAATAAAGTTTCTTCAAAAAATTAAAAAATAAAGCAATTGTACAATGCAGCCAAAATATCAAATGTTTACGTATCAAGTTGAGTTGGTATGATGGTTTAGAGTCTTAACAATTCGCTCTTTGATTTATTTGTTGTGCTGTCTATCAACTGTTAGCATTTGGTCTAATGGTTAAAAGTATTAACAATTCGCTATTTGATTTATTTGTTGTGTTGTTTATCAATTGTTAGCATTTGTTAGTGTTGTGAGTATGTGTGTCAACAAATATAAGCATCTTCGTCTAAAACTATGTATTCTTTTTGGCTAGTAGATGTTGATTCTTTATCTAACATTCAGAAATTTTTTTGGACATCTATGTGCATCTACCTTCTTATACTCTAAATTATAAGGTGGATTTTGTTTCGTATTTTACTTTCAAAAGTAAAATGTGGTCAACAAAGTTGCTCTTTATCAAATGTGGTTTGAAGCAACAATGAAACCATGAATCTTGTTTTCTTCACTTTCAACAACACACTTTTTCTAGAGGTGTAAATTCTAAACCATGCAAAGGTAGCATCCAAAGAAGTCGATTTAATTTTATTTGTCTAAACCCGTCTGGATCCAACTTAAACCAATCGATTACATGATCAGGTCAGTGTTGTAACCCGCAAATTCTACAACCCTAGTTTATGGTTAGTTTACACCATAAGAGTTAACTTTCACGTGAATAACCTTAGTATAATACCTTTGCGTGCGCTAAGAAGAATATTGATCATAAATATTAATAGCTTTAATTGTTTGTGTGGAAACATATAGTTGTCATTACAAGTCATTCTCAAGCTCCTAAACGAAAAAAAAAGGCAAATACAACGACGATGGAAATGAATGATCAAGTATTACTCTACAGCTTTGTGTTTGCCATTATAGAAATAACCGTCATTATGAACTTTGTAATTTATGTACCCGTCACCATGAAACGAGTTTCCTGCACTTCCAACACATTAACGATATCATAAAAGTAACACATACATAAACCCATCATAACTAATAGTCTTACAATACAGGAAAGCTGGACAATTCACTCAAGTATAACCTGAGATGAGATCGCATCAACACTGTTTTGGGTTTTTCGTAGAAACAATTATGGAAACAGTTTGGGTTGGAACATAAACAACTTCCTTCCAATCCCAATCCCAACCCAGTTTGGTTTGTTTTTGAAAATTATTTGTCACAAAGAGCCACTTCGCTTGGAACAATCAACTGCTGGCTTTACCCCCCACAAGAACCGGGGCTGCTGTCTTCACATATGAGACATATTCACTATAGGTCATAGTAAACAATGTACTCTGATAACGTGTCAGTCGTATACGCTTCCGAAGAGACTCCGTTATGGTGCCATTATACCCTGCTTTTCTCACCAGTGAGTTGATAGCCTCCATTTTGGTCCAACCTGATACCACACTTCTTTAATAACTAATCGCATGCATAGAACTGCAATAATGTAATGGATAACCAGGACGCATCTGACATGAGCTTTTCCAAATATAGGATTTGCACCAACCTAGAAACTTTAAAAGATTATTATTTCTTAATGTTCTTATCACTAGGATTTTTTAAAATGAAACATAATCAGTAAGAGAATACAAATACTAATCATTCCGCCCACTTAACATTCTATTGCAATACAGAGAAGTTTGTTCAAATACCGCATACTAAACCCTTACCCGCTCTAAGAGAGCAAAGCAACTAAGTCCATTTGAAAGTAGGGATGATTAAACACAAGGGTAATATTTGTTGGTCCATCCACTGAAAGGTTCCAAAAAGGTTATAGTTCAATGGTTCATGTGTCGGATAAAATGTAACAGGGTGACCATCGTGGTTATAAAGAAGAAAAATAAAAGGGCATATATCAACATAATCCAAATGGGTTGATGATAAAGAGCAAACACACAACTTTCACACTTCATCGTGAGAGATAATTGGTTACTCATTGGCTACAGTAATGAAAATAATTTACCTTCATGGGCAGCTACCTCAGGCAAATATGTGGCACTTCGCTTTGTGCTATAGTCAGGATCAGTAAATTCAATAATCATACCATGCTTTCCAACCTGCAGCAACATTCTAATCAAATTTGGAGTTGGCATAACAGTTAAGCACTATGGAATCTGTAAAGTAGAAACAAGGACAAAAATAAAGAGTATGGTTAAATAAGTGTGATCATCCAATTAATAAGTGTGAGTATTATCAACATAGATGCTAAGTCTCCCACCAACACCAAAATTTACATACATGAATCTGATCCAGCTATTTAGGCTACTTAAATATTACAAACACATTTGCACAGAGCTAGTTGCCATACCAGTACTCCTCATTTAGGAGTTACATATGTTGACGCTTCACATAAAAAATATTGGATACTCATTCTTGCAAGTACCCATGCCAAGCCCGTGTCCTATAGGCAAATCCACATATTTTCTCAAGAAACGAGAAGTTCTTTAAGGTAAAACATATTGATATTAATCATAGTTGAAATCATCTCTAACCCAACTCCACCAATTATACTGAACCAAGTAGTGCGAACAATCTATTGTTTTTATGGTAAGTAAATTCAAACTAATCAAGAGAATATCCAGCTCAACCTATAAAGTGAAATAAATTACAGGTGCGCAGAAGTTTCAAGGGCACATACCTCCCAGTCAAGGTAATCGTTAGCAGTTTCATAGTTAGTCAGAATAGAAACAGTACATTCCAGAGAAGGCAACTCCTCGGGCTGGATAGGAGGGAACCTACGGTCCCTCAAAGCACTGCAAGATAAAACAAACGCAAAGCAAAATAAGCCAACTTTTCCATAAGCAGGCCAGCAAGGAAAATAAGAAAACCAAAGATTAGTATGACTGGAAGAGCTGCTGATAATATTTGTACCAAACTGCTTCATGATAAATACTCCCTCCATCCCACAATTAGCGTTCATTCGACTATTTGTAAGGATTAAGAATTAAAACTCGTGATGCTTCACTTTCCACATTTGGCCCTTATGTGCTGCCATGTTCCCAATACATCCCATTGTATGCAGCGCTCAGAGTCAGAGGGAGTCGCTCACAATCAACAGTAACCCCTTGAGAGAGTCCAAAACGCACTCAAACATGACAAAATTTAGCTTATAGCCCAACTTTATACTATAATGTGAGACTGTGAGTTCATTATGTAAGACCAACAAAATCATATGTTATTGGAGGGTTAAAGTTGTTGCACAATATCTCACGTAAAGCTGTGCTGCTCTATTTGCCCATTGTCAAGGCACCACTGCAAATAATGTGATAGGGGCAACAAAATATAAATGCACAGTAATACCTGGTCAGAGCATAGTCTTTGAAGCCAGTAACCAAGCCACGTGGTTCCAGCGTCCCAATACACCCTCGTAGACGAGGCTCCCCACCATTCACCACCTTCTTCCAAGTAACAAACAATGGGCTGAAACCAAAGAATCAATGGTGATAGACGAAAGCCTCATATCCATCATGACTCAAGCACTTCAATGTAAGAGCTATATGCATGTTACATATTAACTTGAGAAAAAAATTGACAGAAATCATATCCATACATAAAATAAGCTCTTCCATGGAAAAATGCACAACACAACTACTTTGCAAGTATAGAAGACAGAATGAAAATACAAAATGTAGGATGAGAAACATGGTGAAAGAAAATAATAAGCACACTAGAACCGTCAAAGCAGAAAAGGTAAACATGTCCATTTCTTCAAAATTGCACCATGCCAGCATCATGAAAACAGGCCATTGAGCACCCCTACTCAGATAACACATCAAACATAACCGCTCCAATTAAAGATATATACAATTACCTCAACTTGCATGCAAAAGATGTACATTTAAAACAAAAAATTGCAAATTTTACACACCCAATTTCAAAATTAAGCTGCACCCACTACTAAAATATAGCTAAGCTGCATAGTCATTAAGAACAGTACATACAAAATCAAAATGTAGAATAATTTTTTTACACAGATGGGTACAGCACACCACCAAACACTTCATACACACAAAAATGCAAACAATCCAAACAATAGCACACCCAAAAGAAACAAAAACACTAGAATTTAATAAAAAGCAAGAGGAAGGTTTTTTCATACTGTTGGCCGTCGTCGAATTCGGGAGAAGGAGGTTCTTCGCCGTTGAAGTGAGAAACGAGCGTGGCGAAGCAGTAGACCGCCATTTCCGTATTTGCCGACACCATATTTTTGTTATCGATTTTGAAACAAATCACAGATTGATCGGAGACGATGAGGAGCAGAGGGTTCGATCGATCCCCAGAGAAGAATTGAGGGATCGGCGTTATTGTATTGTATTATATTCTGTGTTTGTGGTTGCAACCAAACCAAGAAAGAGAAAAGCTCAAAATGCCTCTCTCTTTTCCTGCTCTCTCCTTTACGCCTCTTCTTTATTTTATTATTTGCTTCATTGATTACGTCACATTCTCTGTTCCTATTTTGCCCTCTCCTCCGGTAGGGATGGTAACCGGCGGATTTGACAATCTCCGTCTCCGTCTATATTAGAATCGGATTGAGAATTTCCCGTTTCAAACAGGGACGAATATCGTGTTTAAGGATTTCTCATTTTTCGTTTCCAACCCAAAAAATATTATTATTTTTAGATAAAATTTATATTAAAAATTATTATTTTAATAGAATTATTTAGTTAAAATATTATTTCTTCATTAAACATGTATTATAAAAATATTATTTTAATAAAAAATATTATTTTTTATTAAATATTTCTTTTAAAATATCATTTTTAATTTAAAGATATATATTTTTAATATATCGGGCGGGACGGGGATACCTCACCCTGTCCATGTCCCGTTCCCATTCAGATTCATGGATTCTCTACTCTGTTTTTGTTCGGATTCAAGGAAACTCGTCGAGGACGAGAAATATTGTCATCGCTAACCTCTAAAAAATTAATTACATCTTAATATCGTCTACTTTGCACCTCAATCATATTTGTGCTATTATTCAAAACGTATCTTGTTATTTTTCACGACTTTAATCTAGTTATTAATTCCATGCGATGTTAATTTTCTTCTAAATAGTAAATATTATTAAAAAGTATAATCTCACTACAATTGATAAGTTTTTCACCTAACTTTAATGGATTATTTTTTTATTGTAACATGTGTATTTCAAGTTGACACCATTATTTTGTGGTGTGAAATTACAAAAATACTCTTAAATATTACTAAAATTTTCAATTACACGTGGTTGAACTCATTTTTCTTTCTTTCAACTTCTCTCTCCTCCTACTTTCTTTATCTCTCTCCATAATCAAACCACAACCAAAACCTTCTCACTCGCTACACTCAACGAGATTCAATCATAAAACCCACATCTAAAAGTGGATATGAAACCATTGAGATTTTACTCTCGTGAATTATTTTCTAGAGTGAGCATATCTCCTGTGAGTAGGGGATGGCAACGGGGCAGATTTGGGGCAGATTTTATGATCCCCGTTCCCGCCCCGATTTCATTTAGCTTGCCTCATCTCCGCCCTGAATCTGATTTTTATCCGAATTTCTCATAACTAAAATTCGCCCTGACGGGGACGGGGAATCCCCGAATCTCCGAATCCCCAAATCATTTTGCTACAACATAACATAATTGAAAATTTTAAATTACATAACAGTTCATAAATCATTTTACAGAATATTTTATTCAAATAAAAAGTAATGTCACTCAAAATGACAAAGTGATAAGTAATAATAAATATGAAAAATATGTTATGAATTTGCTATTTAAAATATTAGCAGTCATATAATTATTTATAAATAATAAATATATTGGTTTGGATCAAGGCGGGGCGAGGATTATTCGATCCGACCCCGATCCAGACCCGACCAAATCCCCAAATTCTTGTCTTGTTCTCCGAAATTGTTGTCTCGATCCAAACTCAAATGGACCGGATCCTCCGGATTCCCATTGGATTCAGAATTTTATGTCATCTCTGCCCATGAGATCTCAAGAATAAAAGTCTTTCGTCAATGATACTTATAGATACATTATGTCATTATACAACTTTTATTTCAAAATTCTCTTTATCATTTCAGTTATAATAAATTAGAAATGTATTAATTTATTTTAAAAAATGAAGGAACTTTATTATTAAGGGTGGGTAAATCTGGTCAACTTTTAAAAATTGTTAGTAGCATGAAGGATCTCTGAATTAAAAATGTGAAATTAAAACTATTGAGGCGTCCCTTTAAGAACTACAATGCAAATTAATGATTGAAAATAGAGTTTATGGTCATATCTGAAGGTCAAGGTTAGGTAGGGACAAAACCAAATAGAAAATGTAGAAGATGGAGCATAGTGAAATAAAATAGAAATAAGGGGGTGTAAAAGAGAAAATATGTAAAATGAAGTCTGTTAGTTCCGCGATTGGATCCAACACGTTGATGTATTCAAAGCCTTCAACACAAAGGAAACGAAGACACAGAACTCATCTTCACAATCACACCTCTATCTCTCCTCAAATTCTCTCTCAGTTCTGATTTTCAATCTCCTTCACTCCGTGCAATTTCCTGATTTCTTCAACTGGTAATATTTTTCTGTTGCTTTTCCCCGATTTGTTTCTTCGACTTCGTCTCTCAGTTACTGGTGTACGATCTTGAGCTCTGCGTAGGTTCTGAGCTATGTCCAGGATTTGGGTTTCTCTTACATACTTGCAATTTTCCAAGCAACCAAACGGGTGCTTAGGGTTTAGCTGTAATTTGTGCATGTAATCGTGTCAATTGGACTTGTGTGTGGTTCGTGACATTTCAGCAGAGTTAATGATTGATTATAGCTGACAGATTGCTGGGTTAGGTTTGATGGGTTGTGGAATTGATATGTGTTTTTTGTACATATTCTGCCTGTGAATGTCTGTATAGAATCTGGTATTTTCTTAATTTTGATTGTTCATGCAGTTCAAGCTCATTTGATTAGGAGATGAGTCAGAAAGGATTGATATATAGCTTTGTGGCGAAAGGGACTGTTGTTTTAGCGGAACATACATCGTTTACGGGAAATTTTAGTACCATTGCTGTTCAGTGCTTACAGAAACTGCCTTCGAATAGCAGCAAGTACACATATTCATGTGACGGGCACACATTCAACTTCCTCCTTGATAATGGGTTTGGTATGAGTTCTGGTCCCTTGCAGTTTAATTTGGTGTGTGTGATTGGGATTCCTCTGTTGATTTGAGTTTCTTGGATTTGTAGTTTTTCTTGTTGTTGCGGATGAGTCGGTTGACAGGAGTGTACCCTTTGTGTTCCTTGAGCGAGTGAAGGATGATTTTAAGCAGTGCTATGGTGCAAGTATTGGGAGTGGAGAACAGCACCCACTCGCTGATGATGAAGATGACGATCTCTTTGGAGATCGATTTAGCATTGCATACAACCTGGACAGAGAATTCGGGTCAGTATATGATTGGTGATCTGTTGCTTCAACTTCAATATTATGTATTGCAATACTGTTTTTTGAAACGTGGCTTTGTGGCTTTGATTAACAGGCCAAGGCTTAAGGATCACATGCAATACTGTATGAATCATCCAGAGGAAATGAGTAAACTATCAAAGTTGAAGGCTCAAATAACCGAGGTTAAGGGAATCATGATGGACAATATTGAGAAGGTATGCATTTTCCCTAGGTGTAGGAAGTTCCATTTTTATGGCTATTCCAGTCTATTTCTAAAGTTAGTACTCCCATATCCATGCATGCAATTGTTACCGTTGTTTCATACTGTAGTTTAGATGAAACGAGTTCTTTATTTATACAAATGCGGGCCATGTAATTTACTATGGCAATTTTTAAGAAGCTTGATTTGGAAACATGGTTTCCTTGTTCATATTTGGCTAAATTATGTGTTCTCTTGTACTGTGAAAGAATTCACACCGTTTCTTAAATTTATTCATTAATGTATTCATAAGCCGCAAAAAGAATACCTATCTTTGATAGTAATGCCTGGCCGGAATATATGCAAAATTGAGAATTTTGTAAAACTTTCTGTGTTACTTGATGTAGCTTTCTGTGATTCTTTTGACCCCTATCAAAGATGGTATAAACTGATTTTTAGTGCCTCTAGTCATCTATATTGAAAATGACCTGTATGGTTAGGCTCTAGATTTGCTGTTTTATCGCAAGAGGAATGTGGATGGTCAATGACCTATTCTCGTTATAGTTCCTCTCGTATATACTTAGACTTTGTGTAAGCCTAAATACACGTTGGCAGCTTATCTTCTCGCAAACAAATACCTTAGTGTCAACATTTTAGTAAACAAACTTCATGTTCACATAGAATATTGTACTGCCTTTTAGCCTGAAACTACCTAACCAATCGTTTTACTCAAAGTCATCTCCTTGTGTGCATGCATTTGTGTGAGACAATGGAAGCAAAATTATTGTATTGTCAGAGTGAAGGCTTTTAATTGTAAGCCAATATGAATTCCCTTGTTGATTGCAGGTTTTGGACCGTGGAGAAAGGATTGAGCTTCTGGTGGATAAAACTGAGAACTTACAGTTCCAGGTGCATGTTTTTTCTTTTGTTTTCTTTCGTGTTGTCAAAAATATGCAATGCAATCTATAACTTTTGTCACCGTTATGTCAGGCTGACAGCTTCCAGAGGCAAGGTAGGCAGCTTCGACGGAAGATGTGGCTGCAAAATCTGCAGATGAAGCTGATGGTTGGAGGAGGAATCATCGCTCTCATTGTCATTTTGTGGCTCATAGCCTGCAGAGGTTTCAAATGTTAACAACATTTTCAATCTTATAGTCATTTTAGTGTACAAAAAGGTTACCATTTAGGCTTGTGCTGTGTATGTTGAAACTATAACGAATATTGAACATCTGTGTCCATGACTTCTATTCTATTGATGAATAATGAAACTCTATGGGTTGTGCTGTTTAGATTGCAGAAGAAAGTTCAGGTCCAGAGGTTGAGGTTTTAACCCAGCCCGGCCCGGCCCGACCCTTATAGAGCCGGGCGGGGCAGGCTTTCAGATAATGAAAATCAAAGTATTTTTATCCAAAATTAACCTCAATATTGAGTATTTTGTAATTGGTTAATGGTATATGTGCTTCAGTTCAACGGCTACTTATCGTTCAAATTCTTTTCCTTATCATTAAGATTGAAACTGACTCAGACAGCCTTCATATTCTCGTGCGCTAGAAAATATATTTAACAATTATATTAAAATATTTAACTTACAATTTTTCTTCAGCTCAGTTTCCTTGATCAAACCGTTACTTCATTGACATAATTTTCAGTTTCCTGATTGATCAAACCGTTACTCCATTGACATAACTTTTTTTCTGAGTATAATCTGGAGATCAAACTAGAGAAAAGCCATATATATACTTTGGATTACAAAATTAACCAAATTTTACCTTTCAAATACAAACCCATAAGAATATTAAGATATCGAATATTAGTTCCATGTTAAAGATCACCAAATTATGGCAAAAAAATGTTTGAACTTGAAAAAAAAAGTGTTATTCATCCTAAGATTTAATGTAGTGGTCAAAGAGAGCTCTCCGCCTACGAGATCCATCGTAACAATATAGATGTTGGACAAATAGTGGGGATAGCCAAGCTAATATGTGTATTAACTTGTAACTAGATTAACTTGAGCTGTGATTTTGGAGTACTTACACTCAACCTTGAATAATGGAAAATACGTTTACGTATTCCAGAAAATGGTATATTTCCAACTTAACATAACAAACTGAAAATAGACTACAGCGGAATGAGAAATTGAAACTCGAAGTTAGCCACGTAAAATAGTGTTTTTTTTTTAGAAATTCAATTGTGCACTTAAAGTGTTTTCTCAAAAGTTGTGCATTTTAGTGCTTTCTTTAAAGTTTCACATGAAAAGATTAGAAGACTTTCTTAAGTTATATATTTGCATCATGTTTCCATAAACTTGTAAAAAACATAGAGGTAAATTCTAAACAATTATTAAGTCTTGAAATGTTAGACTCAAGTTCAACTAGTTTATTGAAGAAGTAGAACCTTGAGTTTGAATATGACTGAAAATCGAGTATAACAAAATTCAATCAAATATTGCTTAAAAGTTTGAATCACCAATCTTAAATGGTCAAACTTGAACTTAATTTGTCGATTAAATGAATCCAACGTTGAATTCAAATTTAGATCAAGCTCAATTATAATAAAGATGAATCAAATACTTAACTCCACTTAGAAGAGAGGTGGAGACCGTGGGTGTCAAGGAAGCCCTCTCATGAGCGAAAGGAAAAAACTGGCATAAGGTGGTATAGAATGTAATTACCTTAGGACAATGGATCATATCCAGCGCGGGAAGCAGTCCAGGAACATTTTTGAAAATATCATTAGAGATTGTCGTTGTATACTATCTGCTTATGGAGTAGGCTTTTCCATTTCTTTTGCTCAACGTTCATGTAATATTGTGGCTCATGAATTAGTCAGATTTGCTTTAACTAACAGTAGATGGGTTCCCAATGCGATGTTTGTCCCACCATATGTTGCTTCGACTATACGACATGATGACATGTTTTTTTTAAAGGAAATCTCTAAATATTATTAAACAACTAACCCAACGTCTCGTTGGATAGCCAAGGAAATATTTGGTAGGATAGATCCCTCACCATAATCCCAACTAATGTTAGTTAAAGCAAACTTGACTATGTCATGAGCCACTACATTACAAGTGCGACGAGCAAAAGATATGGTTATGTCTGCCCCTAGAGCGGTAAGCATGCGGCATCAATCAAAATTAATTCCCCCGAACATATTTGTAGCCTGAATTCTGCGCCAAATGTGATCCACCACCCTGAGACAGTCCAATTCTATTTCCACCATCGTTCAGTTTTTTCCTTTTGCCCAGGAGAGAGCTTC
>JAYMTP010001107.1:0-26382 GCA_036897365.1 Geranium brycei | reverse complement strand
TACACTATTCTCTACCTTCGTCTATTATTCTCTTTCATTCCTACACTTTCTTTGATCAAAAACTTCAATCCCAAAAACAACAAAAATCAATTCAAATTCATTATGTTGCATCTATTTTCGTAGCCATCCTCGTATCAAATTTATTATGTCCACATGTGAGTTCAAAGTCTCACATCGGAAGATTACTAGGTTAAAGAAGAGTTTATATACATATTTGATCCTATACTTGATAGACTAGTCTTTTGGGTCAAAGGTGGGCTCTAATGTTTATGTGGACTTTTCTTGGGTGCTACTCCTAGGTAAAGCACAGATCTCCCCAACAAAATTCACACTTGAGCCAATGTCCCACATTCAAAGTGTTTGAGGTGAAATGAGAGTTTATATATACATTAGACTAAAGATCCACTATAATAGTCATTTGAGTCAAGATTGGGCTCTAATGTGTATATTGGGTCTTCTCATGGGGTGCTCCTCCTTGGTAAAGACATAGGTTCTCCCCAACAATTATTATCAAATGCTAGGTTCCCGTGGATTCATTCAATGTAAATGGGCCGGGGTAATTCTCCTAGTTCCGGTAACATCTTGGAACCATGATCGCACTCTCGTGGAGCTGAGTCTAGATGGGATGATGGGCCCGTGAGGGATTGAGTTGAACTGGGTGGCCGGTTTGGGCTTATGGGGAGCAAGGCCAATGTGATAAGGGCTTAGTGTGGAGGGGGAGATTGTTGAAATCCACTCTTGAGTCAATGTCCCACATTAGCAGTGTATGAGGTCAATTGAGAGTTTATATACACATTATACATTATACTCAATATTTACTATACTAATCTTTTGGGTCAAGAGTATACTCTAATGTATATATGAGTCTTCTAATGAGGTGGTAAAGGCTTAGGTTCTTCCCAACAGAGCTGATGTCATCATCACATCAACACCATTCTTCAATCTCTCAAGGTAAAGATCTACTGTGGATGGAAACAAACCTACATGGTCACAAGACTCTCTCCGACACCAATCAATACTGCAAGAGTCGCGTATTCTCCAAATCGGAACACCACCGGATCTGGTCAAAGACGCTAGAAAAATATTCTCTATAGACCAAATTAGGCTTGTAGAGGTTTTTTTCCAAACCAATTATGCATTTTTATTACACGCAATGCAATAATAAACTATAGTTATAATTATTCATTCAATATACAACTCAATCGAGACTTAAAGTTTGAAAGTATTGAAAATAATACCAAAAAAAATCGAAGGTGAACAATGTGCGAGAAACGGGCACATAGAAGACGTGTGGGAAGATGAGAGGACGACATATGTCCACTTGACCAATTTAGTTCTTTATCAGTTAGTCGCGGTTCCTAATTTAAGAAATCTAAAATTGAACTATTATTCACAGCTCTAAATTTTTTTAGTACGGGTCAGTATTGAAACATCAACTCATTTAAAAACTCAAATTAACAGTTGAATGATCAATTATAACAGTGTTAATCTCTAACATTCGATTCTTAATTCGGGACCGATTTTAGATTCAGAATGAATATCCCTAACTGATCATGCAATGTGTTTACATATTATTATACTCATATCAAAACAATTATATTAGTAAATTTATATAGCATAATTTAAAGAACACATCTTAAGAACAGGTGGACCTGAAACATTCTTAAATTTGATGCCCTCGAATATTATACAAGAATATCTGGGCCGGTTCAAAAAGTGATGGCCAGCAAATCCAAGTTGTTCGTTTACTCATTCAATTTAAATTTAAAGAAAATAATGGGAAATTAGTTGTCATGTTGCGTTATCTTTTTCCAAAGGCCTTTTCAGAAACAATAGTTTCTGTGCATTTCGGGTCAATTGATCATGACTAAGACTAAGATTAAAATACACAATCAATCAGTGCAATTGATTCCATTTTAAAATTACCCAAGTGGATTTAATCGACCAAAGATCAATAGAATATGTATTTGACTGAATTAATGGAATTCATTTCGGTTCAATTTTGAACATGTAAAAATTTTGGTTCAATTTGGTTTGATTTTTATAAACCAAATTTTATGAAAATTTTACATATATATATTTCAGTGAGATGCGTGAGAAATGTGAGAACCAACGTAAGGATGTCATGTGGCAAGAGGGACGGGTATTTTCAATACCCTATAAGTGAACTCCTGTCGGAAAAGTTGTTTGACGAGGGTTTGAAAGAAAATTTTTTTTTAGGCTACCACGTCAGCACACCTGCCAACGCAGTGCCGTGTCAGCGCGCATGTCACGTGTCGCGCTCTGGGAGGTTCACACGCACCCCTCCGGTTTGCACAAGATTACTACCCAAATCTCACATTGTAAACCGTTTTGACTTATTATTTAACTTACCGGTTTTCAGTTAGATTTTTTAACCGATTTTTATTAAATCCTCACATTTTAGAACGGTCTTGACTTTTTTTTTTGTCGGACGCCCAATAATTTTAAATTCAACTAATAAAAATCAATAACTTAAAACAAGTCACATATCTAACTTCATCAATATTCGGTTCGATACGATTTTTATCGGTTATCATTTCATAAACCGAGACAGAATTGACAGGACTTCAATCTAATTTTTAAATCAAATTATTTTAGCTCTTTTCGATCCGATTATTTTCGGAAATATTTTGTCATTCTTATCATAAGAATATCTTTAAAAAATGAAGGGTGGTGATGCAATTTGATGGAAGAATCTGATCTGATAGAGCTGTGGGTCCCGCCAAGAAGGAAGAGAGGTGTCCCATTTCGTCGCTTCAACGCAATTACTTCTTCTTCTTCTCTCTCTCTCTCGCTGCCTTTAAAGACCAATCGCAGAGCTGAGCCTCTCTTGTACACAACAACAACAACAAGCTCATCAACCCAGATCAGATCAAATCGAGCTTCCCAGAGAAGAAGAAAGAAGAAGATGTCGTGGCAAGCTTACGTCGATGACCATCTGATGTGCGAGATCGAGGGCAACCACCTCTCCGCCGCCGCCATCATCGGCCAAGACGGCAGCGTCTGGGCTCAGAGCGCCACCTTCCCTCAGGTCTCTCTCCGATCTCTCTGTCTCTCTTGCGATCTGGGTTCGATCTGGTTTCCGGGTTGTTTGATTCGTTGTTTGGTAGATTTGGTTTTGCTAGATTTGGGTTGATCGGGTCTGAATCTTGATTTGAATTTGATTTGATCTGATTGAGTGTAGAGCTTGGTCGATTGAGTGGCTCGATATGTTTCTGATTCAATTGGGTTTGTGAAATTTGATCTCTGATTGATTGTTCGATTGAGCTGACTTGGATTCGATGCATGTTGTAAGATTCAGGATTGTGAAATTTGATCTGATTTGGTTACTTCACTGATTGATTGTTGGATTGATCCGATGCATGTAGTAAGATTCAGGTTTGTGAAATTTGATCTGATTTGGTTAATTCGCTGACTGATTCGATTGAGCTGACTTGGGTTTGATGCGTGTAGTAAGATTCAGGATTGTTTGGTTGGGATTTTCCGGAGAAATGTTTTTTGTTGCTGGTAAAAGATAGAGTCAATCAATTTTGACCTGTGGAAGCAATTTCCCTATATTTATGAAGACAAAAAGAGAGCCAAATATAAATTGTAAAACCCATTTTCATGTCTCATTTTGGGGCTAGAAAATAATTATAGAGTTATATACATTTGGGGGCTATACTATATTTGTAAATTCAGTGTTCTAAAAATATCTTGTCCGATTAGTCTCCGATCAATCATGTGATTAGTCCAGATTTATCTCCTATTATTCCCTGATTAGTCAATTAATCCGATTAGTGTCAAGAAGATCTCTCTGCCCGACAAACACCTAGCTTTTGTTGGAACACAGTGTGTATCTAGTACTGTACTTTTGTTCTTGTTTTGTGGTAATTTTGAACTTTAATGTTTGACAAGTGATCAAAAGGAATGATTCAATGATGAATGGTGCAAACGTAAATTGTTTGAAGAATGTCATGCGAATTTTTTTCTTCTTGATCTCACCGGGGACATTTGTGGGCTATTTTTTATGTTTCTAGCTCAAACCTCAAGAAGTGACTGGGATCAACAATGACTTCAATGAACCTGGATCGCTCGCTCCAACTGGCCTATACCTCGGTGGCACCAAGTACATGGTGATCCAAGGCGAGCCAGGCGCTGTCATTAGAGGGAAGAAGGTAATGATCTCGTTCTCCAATGCACATATACACATATAGGCCTTTGCAAGTTACGTAGCTGCAACTACTTGTTTTGTGACCCTTTTAGCTTTAATGCAAGAACCATTCACTTTGTTCCGACTTCTCATTGTATGCTAGTTTTTTTATGTTCCAGCTTATTCCAAACTGACCTACGACTAGACCAATTTCGATATTGTGGGATCAAATGATAACGTATCAAAACTTAGGGACTAAATCAGAAAAAAATAGCCACTCAAATTAGAGCATCCACCAAGTTTTGACCTTGTTAATATAAATTGGGAAAAATTGGATACTATGGGATCAAATGATAACTGCAAAAAACTTAGGGACTCAATTGGGACAAAACAGATACTTTTGGGCGTTCATTTAGAACATTCCTGCCAGTGTTCTAACAATCGGGCCAAGCGGGGATTTTGGAACACAGACCCGATTTCACATAATCAATCGGATTAAATCGCCAGGCGGGTCTAGGCGGATTTAGGCTCTTTTTTCCAAAATTGGTTTTTTTAAATGAAAATATAAAATGCTAAAAATAAGAGTAATTTATACTAGTAGATAATTTTTGGTACTTTTATTGCTTTCGAAAGACATGAATGTAGCAAATATTGAAATTGTATATTTTATATCTTAAATATTTATAATAATTATATATATATATATATATATAAATATTTTAATTGTGTAATTATAATGACTTATTTAATAAAAATTCAAAAAATAGAGAAATTCAAATCGGATTAATCCCTGAAGTCCCTATACGCCCGATTAGCGCCTAGCGTTTTATAGAACCTTAATTCCCACCTAGTTCTGATCTCATTATGTTGTTGCTCTTGATTCAGGGTCCTGGTGGTGTTACTGTGAAAAAGACTAACCAGGCTATGATCATTGGCATCTACGACGAGCCGATGACCCCTGGCCAGTGCAACATGATTGTTGAAAGGCTCGGTGACTACCTCGTCGAGCAAGGTCTCTGAATAATTCGGCATGTCTCTTTGGATTTGCATTACTGCATGGCTTTCTGTAAGAACCCAGGTACTATATACTGAGTGGAGATTTTTGTGTGAAAACAAAAGGTTTGGTGCTTGAGAAGGGATGAATATGATCTCTTAATTCAATTATGTATCTTTCTTTGTACCCTTTTTTAATCATTGAATGTTTTGTGATGGATTTGAAGACAAGTGTTTTGATATAATAGATTTTGGTGGATTTCATCAAATTTCACCTGTTATGAATCCAAAGGCTGTCTAATCTGTCTGAATTTATCCATTATTATTGTGATAAAATTGCCATTTTTTTCTTCTGGCTTTTGCTTGCCAGTGATGATATTAGTTTTCATGGCCTCACAGTTGTAGGGTTGAATCGAAAGTCGAGTTGACTGTATCTGAAAAATTGAAAATCATGAATGATAGTTCAGCTTTAGTGGATTACATTAGAAGTATAATTCTTACAAATCAAAGTCGGCTATTAACCAAAGATGAACCAAATCAAAATAGTAGAGTATAACTTTTGATTTTGAATCTACATCTATAACACTGGGTTATAAATTAGTATTGCATAAAAATTCAAATGTCTTTCACTTCTTGATATTTAAAACTATTCGAATGCTGCATTATCTTCGATGAAGTTGAGGCCATTGTTGTGGTGTTACTTGCGCTTGTTGATCCTACTGACATGCAAAAATGGTCAAATTTGAGTAAATGGACGATTTATTAGTATTTCGAACGGGAGTCGGGTGTTCAGAACTTACCCTGTGGTCATGCACAAGCAATTATCGGTAACTTGAGAAGGAAAATGAGGGTAAAATGTGTTATGACTTGAAAAAAATAATATTACGAGAATACACCAGTTTCTATGTGGTTTGTTGATAATGTGCAGACAATATTCATAAGTAAATGAGAGGAGTTCTCTTGACTAGGTTATATAATATAATATTTATACAACAATTAAACTCTAATCATAAAAAAGAAAAAGAAAACATGATCTAACAATATGTTCAAGGTTTATGCCTTAGGGTTGACAGAAATTTTCAAACCCAACGGGAATACGATAGTATAAGAGACAAGAATTACAAAATTCGCCCCATTGCCATCCTTGAAATAAGGTAAAATATCTTCAAACATGTCATGTTGTCATCCCAACCTAAACATTGGATAATCAAAGCTCGAACATATGATGTAATAGGTTGGGACTTCCTCATGTCCCCAATCCCAGAGCAAATGTTTTACCTCTAGACAACGAGTTCACTATACTGACTAACCTTAATAGGTTTATAGAACACGCTTTTATAGCACAACAGAGCGAGGCTCAAACATGAGTTCTAAAGTTCACATCTTCCATGAACCATAAATTAGCAGAAAAATGAATGCAAGAACTTTAAACATAATCATAAATTAGCAGAAAAAGTAAACCTTAAACAAGTCCTAGGAATAGAAAAAAAAAACCTTTCACCAAGCAAGAACCTTAGTCTAGTCCTAGAAGGAGAAAATGATGAACTTACATCAAGCAAGAACCTTAATCTTTTAAAAAATTAGACATTTTCAATTCAATTCAAGTTGGAACCAAAATATTGAAGTTCACATTTTAAATACTTTAAAGATGATAAGTTATTTTCTCATACTCGGGCCCAACTCGGTAGCCTCGGAAGTCATAATGTCCAGCCCATGAATTTTCGTGGTGTGGAAATCGAACCGGGCCAACTGCCAATTCGGTAGTCTGATTGAATTTGAACGAGTCCTCCATATAATAAACCAAAGTTTATCTTTTTGATTTTGTATTTATCTAATTGTTTTTGGCTCAATTAATAAAAATAAATGATTTAAAATAATTCGTAGACAATGAGTTTATAGTTGGTTTTAATCATAATTGAATTGCATCATTTTTTTCGGTATGGTTCTTTGTGGTTTAATGTGGGTCGAAATTCTAACTTTTTGAGATTACAATAACACCATATCTACCTAATAACTCATCCTTACCCTTAAAACACTATTGGTCATCTAACTCTATCCTCGGATCTGGGAAGAGTGTCATGGACCACTGCGCCAAGTAGCAGGTTCGTCGAAGTTCTAACTTAATTCTTAATAATTGATGAAGTAAATTGTTGTAGATCAAAATCAGGTGTTTAGAAAAACAAGGGAAAATTTCATATCACCACGGTATATTATGTCACATTTCCAATTCACTACGGTATACTATTTTAAGTGTAAATTCAGTAAAAAAACTTTTTTTGTGTCACCTTCACTAACACCACTAATATCGAAATAAATATTTATATTCGATTTATTAATTAACCCATTTCATGATGATGAATAATACTATTCATTTGCAAAATGGAACAACTCAAATATGAATTTGATTGAGAGTGAAAGTGAAAGAGAAAGTGAATTGGAAGAAAACCCTAATGAGGATTTGATTGAAGATGTAACTAAATTTGTAGCAAAATATTAGTTTCAGAGAAAAGGAGTTGGGTCGCTATAAAAATGGCGAGAGTCAAATTTATCAAAATCAAACGGTTTTTATAAAAAATGGAACAAATGTCAAATAGACTCGTGCTTCCCCAAATCTCAAATAGACCTCAGCTCATGCGTCTTTTGCAGGCCAAACCAACTCAGAGAAAGGAGATCAAGATCGAGCAGTGGAGAGGCGCTCAGAGAATCAATTTTTCGTCTGTTTTAACCTAACTAGGATAAAATGGAACGTAAAAAATGTTTTTCAAACTGAATTAACACTTTAAATAATACACCAAAGTAAATTAAAAAGTGACATACTGCTCCCAGTGAAATATAATTATCACAAAAATTAATTTAAAATTATATGAAATTCAAAATTAAAACGGATAATTCGTGGAATAAATGTTCACGTTATTCGAGAACCTTTTTTCGTAAATAGATTGATGTGTAGTGTGTATATTTCTGGATAAGATAATTGAGAATCAAAACCGAAGGCAGGGCTTTGCACAAACAAGCAAAAGCATATTGGTGACTTGTTCTCACTTCTCTATTCAATCTCCTTATCCTAATGTGTCTTTATAAATCTACACAACCTTAATCATTCATTTTCAGATGGATAATTGTTTTGTTTATTAATTAATATTTGATGCACGAATTGTTATCACGTGTATAAAATAAAACTTTCTTAAACTATTACTATATTTTAAAATACGAATTTTTTAAGTACACAAAAATTAAGAATGAGTGTGTATCTATCACAAGGTGACTAGATAAACTAATTGTCGATGTATTATAAAATATATTGACTTTATTGGGTGATTAATAACCACACAAACCAGCTCCTCTGTTTCAACCTGAAGATTCTGCAAGAACAAAATCACTCAAATATAATAAAATAATTTTCTTTATTCTATTTGACATGAAAGACAAAATGGAACTACTCAAATTCTTGGAAGCTGAGGATAAGATAATTGCCATAACTATATAAAAAAATGGGAAGGTATACAAATTTTAGATATTGAATTAACAAATTAAGCATTAGATGGTTGTTTAAGAGGACACCGCAACGGTTTGAACTTCACATTATTAGGGAAGAGGTCTGAGTTTTGAACCTCGTTGTGAACTAGGTAGAGAAGAATTAAATGATAGATTTAAGATATTATGTAATTTAAAAAAACATTAGATTGGTGTAAATTCTTAAATTTTGACACAGAATAATTTTTAGCTTAAAAATTCCTTGAGAATAAATTATTCCTTTATGTTTCTAATTTGGGATTTGAATTTTTAAATCATTCAGTCCATCATTATAAAATAAATAAAAATTTGATAAATATATGCACTTTTTCCTTTTTATTGTAGCATACAAAATGTGTCAATGCTTTATGAGGCACAAGCTGGCTCAAGACAGTGACCTTAAGCTCCACAAGAGAAAAAAGAGATGGTGAGTCAGACTCAGTTATGGATATGTCTACACACAAAATTTAGACCTTATCCTCTCTTCCTTGTACCATGGAAACAATTGACTCTCCTAATTTTATGGCCATACAAGGATTTGACAAAATGACAAAATCTATAGATAAAGCCATTAAATTACCAAAATGCCATCCAATATGCTTCATTCCCAAAATAGATATAAAAGAGCTGAAACATGGGATTGATCACATATTGTTGATGAAGTGTTCTCAAACAAACCCTAATCCAAGGGACCAACAAGATCTTCTTCAAATGGAAGGATCAAGCTGTGATGATCATGATCATCACTTGATATTGTTCAACAACAGATCATCATCTGAAGAAGATGATGATCATTCAAGAAACTCAAATGATTCTTCATCTGATTTAATGGAGGATGCTTCTTCTTCTTCATCATCATCTATCTCCAATGGACCTCTCTATGAATTGTCAGAGCTCATGTCTCATCTTCCAATCAAGTAAGTAATAATAACTATTAGATCATACAGCTTCTTTCTCATCATAAAAGGTGGTGAAATTGGTCTAAAAACGCTATGTGCTAGTCGAGCGGATATATTTTTTTTAGGAGTTAATTGAAGATTAGTCGGGAATTAATATTCAAGGACTAATTAAAAATTAACAGATGACTAATCCAATAAGTCAGAGATTTTTAAAACACGAGAAAATAACTAGTGATATTTTGTAGAATTATTTTTTGGTAATCACAATCTAGATATATAGAAATCAGAAAGTTGTAAACTTAACTAGACCTAATTGAAGAAAAATCATGAAAAAATATACAGCTTCACCTTTAAGCTAAGTCCTCGCATCTACTTCCTAGTAGAAGATCCACCAAAACTTAAACTCTAGTTTTCGAGAGGGATAAAACTCATAGCTGATAATTCAAACTCTTATCTTAGTATATAGGATTTAATCATGAAATATACATATATTATAGATTATATGTCTCAAGATCGGTTAATATTAAATATAATACGATGAGCGTAAAATTACATTACATTTATGTATCATATTTTATGGATGATGATTAATTATATATATTTGATGATATCTTTTGCAGGAGAGGCCTCTCAAAATACTATGAAGGGAAGTCACAATCTTTCACAAGCCTGGCAAGAGTGAAGAGCAAAGAAGAACTTGTAAAGAAAGAGAATCCATATAATCAGAAGAGTAGCTATAAGAAGAGTAAAAGCTATAACCATAAAAATAAATATTCTTATAGTCCAAAAGCTATCATAACAAAGAAGGTTTCAAGAGGAGTGGCTCTCTTGTCTTCTTCAATGATGAGCAATAGATCAACTTTATTGGCTAGTTTTAGGCCTCCCATCCCCATTCAAAAATGTTCACACTTAGCTTCCAATGGCATGGTTTTGTAATAACATATTTTTAATTTACTTTCTTTGCATATAAAGGATATTTTAGCTATTTTCAACAATTAAATTCATAAATTTTGATTAGAGTAAATGCATTCAATAAATAATTAATATTTCATTTTATTTAAATAACTGTAATATGAATGACAATGGGTAGATGTGTTAATATCTATACTGATATGTGCTTATTTATTAAGTACTCAACTCCATTAATGGATAATTTCTTATATTTGATATCTGATCCGAAATTAAATATATAATTAATTTAAAATATATAAAAAAAATCATAAAATGCAAATTATCAAACATAATAAAGTTCTTAATCCAAACATGGTGATAAGGTTCTTAATTCAATTTCAAATTTTCCTTAAAGCATCAGGTATGGGTTGGGAGGATATACCTGAACCGTACCCGATAAAATACCTGCAAAAATATTAGTTATCCGATTCATTCTCTATTTTCTTATGGGTATATCTATTCCGACCTGATCAGGTGTATCATATATCCATCGGCTTAGTTTTCTTTTGTCATTCCTAGTGTGTAATTAGATCAAGTCGACAGTCCAAAAACAAATATTTTATATGAAAAAATCCAATTCCATCCACAATAGTAAATCTAAGTTATTTTCTAAGCCCAATTGGATTTTGGGCCAGTAGGCTATCATGTCCAATAAGATAAATGGGCCACATATTATCGCGCCACGCCCCAAATTTCGCTCCACATTCACTTCACTTCACTCGTTCGCATATTATTTTCTGTTTGGTTCATGAGAAAACTCTTCCGGAGAGGAAGAAAAATTGGTAGAATTGTGAAATGTACTATTTCACAATTCCTTAAAATTTTCAAATATTGTGGACGTAACCACCAGGACTACCTCGTACAATGTGTCTCACAATCCCATACTCCGAACCGGACCTATCAAGCTTACCCATTACCGCATTTTTGAAACTAATGGCTTCTCCGACCTGCGACCTGCGAATCCTTAAGCTCCTCGACTCCATCGTCTCTTTCTTCGGCTCCGGCCTCTGTTTCGGAGCAGAGTACGACCTCAACTTGGCCCGAAACGACGTCGTATCGGTCATGTAATTCGGGAAATGTAAGTCCACGTGTCGCCGGAAAAGGGATTCTCCGGCAACGCTCCTGGGTGGAGTCGCCGGAATGTTCGACCGTGGAGTGTTCTGCGCCGTGGAGAACCTGCAGTCCTCGCCAGAGAAGAAACGCTCTGTTTCTTGGAAACTCCGGCAGCCCGGCGCCGGAGCACGGCGCGGTGGTCGGAGAATTGGGAGCAGAGGGGTCGCCTTTCAGAACAACGGGTCGTTGCCAAAATCTGAAATCGATGCGTGGTTGGGCCGAATCAAACCAAAGTGCTCCTGAAAAACATAACTATAATAATTAGCCGTGTTCTAAAAAAACGCTAGTTTGTCGAGTGGAGATGACATTTCGAAAATTAATTGGGATTAATTGAAAAATCAATCAGATTGAATAATTAAACAAAAATTATAAATGACTAATTGAAAATTGATCCAAAATTTAATGGTCAGAGATTTTTAAAACATTGATGATTAGTATGGGTTTAATTTCTATTTGGGTTTCAGAGATTTGGAGAATTTGGTGTAGCTCACCGAAGACATTCGAGCTCGAATTTTTCGACACCGGACAGTGGACTGAGCTCTCATGAGAGCTTCCATAGACTAAAGGGTCTCTGTAGCTTGCTTTCGCACCAAAAAACCTCTGACCGACGCTTGAATTTTCACCAATCCCTTTAAAGCTTGTAGAGCCTTTCTAGCCTGTTCAGAATAAAATTTAAAATTTAAGTGTAATAAAAAGACGCTAGCCACTAATCGAACAAAATTTTTTTACTAAAACCTAATTGCAAAATAAATCAAATTTAAAAATTAATCATAAATTTTAGAGGATTAATCAATAACTGATAGAAAATTTGTATCTGAAGTTGAAATTTCTTACAACATTTTTAACCGTATAATTTTAACTAAATTGCATTGTTTGACCAATACCCACTTACCAAAAACCCTCTAAAAACCGTTTGAATCCTCACGGCGGCCAACCCCACAGCGCTGCCGCCGGACACGGCGTCTCCGCCGTGTCCATTGAGCCTCACAACCGCCGGGATGCTTTTCCGGCGGCAATCGAGTACGAAATCAGCCATACAGCCTCCGCCGGTGATATGTTCGGCGGCACGGTCGCCGGATTGTGACAAATTAAAGAAGCCAAGTCTCTTTCTCTGCCGGAGCTCGAATTCGAACCTCTCTTGATCCCAAACAACCCCTTAAACCACCTCGTTACTCTACACTCTCTACCCATGTTTTCTCAAAACCAAAAAAAAAAGAGAACAAAAGTCTTTGTGAAAAACAGAGGATTGTGTTTTTTTGTTCTTCTAAGAGACGGAAAGTGAAAACAGGACATGGGTTATTCTGTTTGGCTGGCAAGAAAATGAAGGGTCGAGAAAAAGCTAAACTGGGCTGGTCTCTGATTTACACACATTGATCTCTGAACCAATGTGTCCCCAGAGAAGAAAAAATTCTCTGACATTTTTTTTTTCAATCTCGTGAAGCTTTTAGAGGAATTTTTTATATGCAGAAAATTGAAAATCAATGTCTTCACTTACAACACTCTTTTGTCCATTTTCGTTTTTTAGCTCAGTAACTTCTTCAGGAATCTATGTTGCTTTATTGACTGTTGGTTTTTGATAGAATTATTCTTCAATTATTTGGTTATTTATTGGTTTTGTCTCATCAACAGAGAAGTACTTGCATGAGAAAAATAGTTCAGAGAGTGGTGTGAAGGGTAAAGAAGTCAATTCACATCACCACGGGCCTTTATTGGGCCCAATAAAGACATGGCATTACTGAGACCCAAAGGAGTGTAGTTCCCGCTCCACAATCAAAATATTATAGTGAAGGTTTGGTTCGGTTAGGTTTTAAGAAAATTAAAACCGAAATTGAACCGATGGGATTTAGTTTGGTTCGATGTTGAACGTCTTGATTTTATGAACCGAATTTTATGAATTTTTCACATTTTAGATAATTTTAACTTATCATTTGACTCGTCGATTTTTGGCTGAGTGTTGAGCCTCAAAGCATGTACTGAAGCCAAGGATTGAGCAATAGCGTGTGATATATTATTGCCTTCTACGGCATTTGTACTCATGTATAAATAAGTTGTATCAAGTATGATTAAATCAAGCAAAAGCATTAAGTTTTTCTACAAATGTTTAAGTATAAATTACAATAGAAAGTTCCTTTATATAAAGATTATAGGAAACAAATAATAAGAAAAATATAATACGGATAGTTAAAAGTAATCCTTAAACCCCAATATAACAATAAAAAATTATACATGAATTCTAATATAACTAATATAGAATATAATAATTTAATATTATTTTTTGTTGGCACAGTATTTTTAGGTCTGGTTGATAAAGGTCGATGACTTACAATGAGCCGCATGTCCAATCGATCAGTTTTCGTTTTATTTTAATTTTTTTATAAATTCTCATTTTATAAACCAGAATCGAAGCGATGGAGTTACAACCGAGTCAATTCGATTTTTTCGATTCAACTCTAATCGGTTCAGTTTTTGTTGGTTGGGTTATTTTTAGGCATGAAAGTCTAATCTACATCGATATATATAGGTTTCGGTAAAATCCGAATGAGTGTACATGTACGGCTTGAGAAAGTCCAACTCAATTAATAAATGAGGGTCTTGTAAGGCCCATAAGAGTAGGAGTTGTGCGGAAGTCTAATTCAGATCATATTGGGCTTTGATAAGGCCCCCAAAGGATTATTTGGTATTGCCTATGGCCCAATATAATGAGAAACAAGCCCGATTCACATCACTATGGGCCTTGGTAGGGCTCAAATAAGATTTGATTATGTATGGCTCGTTAAGGCCCAAGAGTATAGTGAAAGAGCCTAATTCACATCAATGTGGGGCTTAGGCCCAATCCACGTCACCATATGTAATCATCAAAGATGAGAGAAACATTTCAAGCTTATTAAAGTCATGAAAGCTTTTCATAATAATTTATTGATCAAGAAAATAGAGATATTTTGGATTAGGAGATTCTAAAGGTAGAGATCTCATTGTGCAAAGAGCTTTAGAAAAAGTTTGATACAAACAATGCATGTGGAGTTGGAGTAAGAGACAAGTATTAGTGGTGGTAAGTCATAAGTTAACTTCACCTTTTCTCTAACAAGCTTCTTTCAAGCTCTTTATACACACACCTAATAATAATTAGCCCCAAATCAAACCTTGTGCCCTACATTTATAGGATACATCCCTATCTTAATTATTTTAATATCTTTTTCATTTATTTTCTTTCTCTGAACACATAGAAATAATCGAATTAGTTGCATAATCAGGAACATGCGTCACGCATAATCATGCTCGAAACATGACTGAACTCCATTATCACGAACATATGGATGAAATGCCCAGTTGATTTCCTAACCACCAAACCACATGATTGATGGAGTATCTTTACCATGTTTATATTCTATTTAAGAAATTACAAAAACAAAATGAAATTGCTAGAGAGACACAAGGTGTAAAAATCATGCAATAGGGAAATATTGTTTATATCACATGTAGGCATGATTTGTAAGTATATGATGTTGAGCTCAGTGTAGAGTGGACCTAAGTGTCTAGCTTGGAGGTGGTAGGGAGTGATGGGTGCATGAGGGAAATGAGACCTCTAAAGCAGCATTGTTTATTGGTTATATGGAATATATTTATGTAAGCAGTTGTGTAAGAATATTAAACAATTACATGTAGAGATGGGAGGCCAATTAATCCTCCAAAACCCACAACCATATGGAAGAGACCATGTCATGTGTGGAGGAAGGAGGTGAGCTCCTCTCAAGGGAGACAAAGGAGATGTCATGTACTCCCAATTGACAAATAAACTATTTCAACCACACAATTATGTACATCTATTTGTATATGTAATGATTTGAAATGCCAAATAAATATGCATTATTTGTTCAAAATTTGACTAATCAAAATGAGTTTCAGATCGTTTAAGTCAACTTTTATCGTATTATTTGATTCTAAAAACAATATGATCTTACATAAAATGACGTTTCAATTATTTGATTCAGAAAACAATATGATCTTACTTAAAATGACGTTTCAATGACTTTGATACATATAACTAATCAATCAAGTAGTATTTTATTCAATGTGAAGACAAAATTATATATTCAATTTGATTTTAATACTTGTTGATTTCTCCGAATCTGAACTCGTATCAGTATTTAAAATATTGGCGAGTAATGAATGTGCCACTTGTTGGACATAAGGTGGACAAGACCTAGCTATGGTCCAATGTCAATGTCCTAAAGCACAGCCTAGCTAGGCACAAAAACATTTCTTTGTTTCATAGCAACAATTATGGAGTGGGTTTGATGATGATGGAGTGGTTTGGGTTGATGGGATTGAGACAATGTCTCTTAATTAATAACAAATAGGGGATGCAAAAGAGCAAGAGGTCATGGAAAAAGAGCACACATATTGGAGATGACTTGGGATAAGATGGAATGGGTTGGTTGCTCTAAAGAGAAACCATGTGAAAATCCATCATCATGTTCTTCTACCATATTGTCTAGCTTGCTAGCTAGCAACCTTATTTTTTTTCTTCTATTTTTTTAATGTATTTTTTTAATTAATTAATTGTTCTTTTGTATTGTTTATATACATACCCATTACAATACTAGATTGTTCTTGAGAGGGAGGGGAATGGAAGCCAAGCTTTGTCCCATCACCTCTATTGAGAAGAGAAGCAACTTGTTTTTGTGGGGCATTTTGTGTAGGCCTAGACCTCACTTCTCTCTACACTAATATCCAATTTTCATTAACTTTTTGTGGTCTAAAACTTTTTATTTTATTGTTACGAGAATCGCAGCTTTAATGTGTTCAATTCAGTCATGTGAATATTTTTGCTCAAATCTATTCAATTCAATATAATTAATTCTTATTTAAATAATTATTCGTTACAATATCATTATTTTTTTCACCGTGTATTAACACTAAATTATATTGCTCGTGTTCAAGATTAATTATTTTACGATGATAATATATTTTTTCTTTGAGAAATTTGTGTAGTAAAGTATAAAATGGGATTTGAATCTTAAGAATTAATTATTGATTCTAGGAGACATGTGAAGATTGATGAGAAAAATATGTCATATCATCAAATTAAGCACATTCGAAACCAATATCAAATTGCTTATATTATTTATATATATTATGTATTGTTCCAGCTCTTGGTGAAGACTTTCTTGTTTAGGACATAAAAGCTCGAGAACCAACACCATGTGCTCATGAAGAAACTTGCCACAACTAGAACACAAACATATATATAAAATACATATAACCATGAACATAATTATCTACCATACACACACACACACACGTATAATAGTACTATTTACATGACTAAGCAAGCTATAAAAACAAAAAAGAAATAATACGATTCACGTGAGTGCCAACAATCCAAAATATTAAAGCGTAACTCATTACTCGCAACAATCTGATACTGTTTTATCAAATGCTATGTTCGATCATGGTGGTCCATATATATCTTCTTCTTCGATCGCTCCATGAATTGTGAGCACACATATATGTATACGTACACTAGCTGTATATATGTATACAGTGTAGCTCTTTTTTATTTTTGAAGCATAGTGCATGTGGATCGTAGCATGCATGCATATATGTGTTTGTTTGCATGTGATGTGCCTATCCGCCTAAAATGGTGCGTGCTGGTTGATATTGCGATTTGGGGACCCTTTGCTTTCAATTTTCTCGAGAAAATTTGATCCGTCGCCATCTATTATGGTCCCATGAATCAATCATGCCACATTGGTGATTGATCCCATCGAGTTCAAAATTTCCCCAAGTAAATAGTGTAGTTCAAACAAATACTACATAGTACTTATTTCACTATATGTCGCGCACATTATTGGATCGAGGGGAAAACATGTTTGTGCATAAAAGGTCAAATTATTTGTATGTGAGAAGCAACGTAGACATGTGCCGAATCATGATATGATTAATCGGGAAAGTGACTACTGAAATATACGGTGTTATATGTTAATAATTCACTGAGATGTCAATTATGGGTACGCGTTACATACAGTAAATGATTCTGGACATATTATTGGATCGAGGGACATATTTGCACATATAAGGTTAGATTATTAGTGCGTGAGAAGCAACAAAGACGTGCGCCGAATAATGACATAATTGAGAAAATAATCATCTTGAAGTGTACAATATTGTAATTAATTAAATCATTGAAATGTAAATTATGAATTTGTTGTATTACATACACACATTTCATTTTTATTTATTTCTAACACGGTCCTACCTAACATTTGCTCGTGGGTGATTCATAAAATTGGTGGGTGCCAAATTTTTGACAAATACATACATAGTACTTATCTTACTTTTGTGTCTCAAGTTATTATATTGAGTAACATGTTTGTACATAAAAGGTCAAATTGTTAATATGCGAGAAACAACAAAGACAAACGCTGAACAATAATATAATTGATAAAGTAAATAATGTAGTTCAAACAAACATAGTACTTATTTCACTATATCTTGCACGTTATTGGATCAAGGAGAATATGTTTGTACATAAAAGGTCAAATTATCAATATATGAGAAGCAACAAAGACATGCATCGAATTATATATAGTATAATTAAGAAAGTAATCATACTAAAATATACAGTGTTATAAGTAAATGATTGAAATGTCATTTATTAGTTCATTCTTTTACACAGTAAGTATATATTGCTAACAAATTATTGAATCAAGGAACATGTTTGTGCATAAAAGGTCAAATAATTAATATGTGAGAAGCAACAAAGACGTATGCCAAATAATAACGTAATCGAGAAAATGACTACTGAATTATACAATATTGTAATTAAATTATTGAAATGAGTGATGAATTTGTTCTATCATACACAGATCATTTTTATTTATTTTTAACACGGTCATTAACATTTCCTCACAGGTTATTTATAAAATTGGTGGGTGCAAAATTGGTGACAAATATATACATAGTACTTATCTTACTATGTGTAGCACATTATAATTGGATTGAGGAACATGTTTATACATAAAAGGTCAAGTTATTAGTATATGCAAGAAGCAACAAATAAATGCACAGAATAATAGTATAATCGAGAAAGTGACCATACCAAAATATACAGTGTTATTAATTAATAGATTATTGAGACACTGCTTATATGTAAGTACGCATTATTATACATAATAAATAATTCGGACATATTTTTGGATCGAGTAACATGTTTCCACATAAAAGTTCAAATTATTAGTACACGAGAAGCAACAACACATATATACCGAATAATAGTATAATCGATAAAGTGAGATATACAGTATTATAAATAAATTATCGAAATTCAAATTAATTATAATATCGTTTTATTACACAATTTATAATTCTAACATATTTTCATATCAAAGAACATATATTTGCACATAAAATGTCTAGTTATTAGTATACGAAAAGCAACAATGACATGCGACGAAAAATAATACGATCGAGAAATTAACCCTACTGAAACATATATACAATGATGTATATAAATTAATCATTGGGATGTGATGTCAATTATAAACTCGTTCTATTATGCATACTTAATTTTTATTTATTTTTGAGCACGGTCCCGCCTAACTTTTTCTCGCGTGTGGTTCACAAAAATTGGTGGGTGACAAATGTGGTCGATTTTGATCGAAAAAATAATTAGAAAGATAGGTGAAAATCATCGGAGGGTCCAATATATATAAAGGTGGAGTTATTTTTGAACTACTGTTTGCTTAATTTGTCCGTAAATGTGGATTGTCTCTGACTCCCTCGTGCGTCTTCTGTCACAAAACAACAATGGCCCTTTTGTTTTCTCAAAATAAAAATAAAAAAACCATGGCCCTTTTGTTATTATTTTTCTAAATATAGTTTTATTTTGTCGGGTGAAAATAGACCATTACAAATGTTACAGCTATTTTACTAAATGACTTAGACCACACAAAAATTGATTTCCTTTAGAAAGGGGTGTGTTGTATTCGAGACTTGTAAATAAATAAATATGTGAGTTTGAGAGAGCTTTATGTTTTTAACAAGTTTTTTTTTTGTAATTGGTTCAATATAAATAAATGGTAAATGGGTTAAGATATGGCTCATGTATACACAATCAAAATTACTATATATGAATTTATGATCCATTATTATAAAAGTTTTTTTTTGAATTACATCACATTCTAAATCTATCATTTAACCCTTTCTCCACTTAGTTCACAACGGGGTTTGAAACTCAGACATCTCCATTAGTAGTGTGAAGCTCAAACTATTACGGTGTCATCTCGAAAACATTATTATAAAAGTTAAATGTTTTATGATAATTAAATTTTACAGTATCTTTGAAATCATGGAATACAACATATAGTTCGTCTCTTTATAAAATAGACATGCACAATATGTATGCATGAACTCGTCAATAATTTTATCTGTTGATTTTATAATGAAAAAGTTGAATGATAAAATTTGAATTAAATTGTTGTAAGACTAAGGATTCGATTAGATCGAAGTTGCAATCATGTTTTCCTCAAGTTGGGTCAACAAGGAAGATATCAAAAATGCCCAAAGTTTGCCCAAAGAGGAAGTATCGACCATCAAACCAAAGTGGAGTAAGTCAAACAAATAAATGATGCAACAAGAATAAGTATTATTATTATTATTAAGATAATTATTGGGTTAGGGCAACCCAATTTTAAAAGGTGAAACATACCCAACAACAGTCTTCTTGGCCCCTCCAAGGACTCACTCACCATGTTCGCTTTGCCCTAGATTTGACTTAATGCGATAGCTTTTGGGCTCCATAATTAAGGTCATATCCTACAAAAAAATAGTATTTAATTTAGATTTTAATAATTGTTTTAGAAAAATTTGAATCTATTCATTTGGAATTGATGACGATTACATTAACAAACATTGAAAAATCGCCCGGATCATTCATGCATTTTGAGAAATAATACAAAAGAAGATGATTAAAACTAAACTTCAATGTGGGTGTGAGATTAATAAAAATGTAATTGAAATGGCCAAATTAGCACTCAAAACATAAAAATCAAAGCTCAAGAAAACATGGGTTTATTAAGCAGCTTCAATGTATTGCCAAATCAATTTTTTTTTGGGGGGGGGGGGGGGGGGTTTTAATAACCTTCATCTCCAATCAATTGCAAAATTTCTACTTGCATCGCCGAATTATAGATTCTAAAAGCAAAAGAAATCGAAACATATGAGTCAATAACATCTAAGATACGTATGCAATCTAGAACGACACCCTAAGTCTGTTATTGTGATTGATTCTTTGGCGGATGAGGTTAGCTACGCTCTGGCATTCCGACTCTACAGTCACTGAAGCCCACTCGTTCCTCTAAACCCACCAAAGAGCCTTCCGAACTCCCACGATTTCCACCTCAACAGGTTGGAGAATCATCGTGAATCGCTGACAAAATCCCGCTAAGAGCCGGCCCCTATCATCTCTACTAAGGACGCTCGATCCCCATCGACATTGATTTTAAGATGCCCACCAGAAAGAGAAACCTAACTAATTTATCTAGGGCGCTGAACTGCAATCGAGGGCTCTAAATCACCTTGGCCCGTTGCCAACTTCCCTGCGAGGCTTTTGCCATAGCTACAGTATGGGAGGCCGAGAAAACAAAGGCCTTCCACACAAAGCGGGAAAAATATTTGGCTTTCAAAATTCTTGCTGGGAGAGAGGTCGGTCTCGAAATGAGGTGTCATGCCTTTCCCAATAAAGACATGTTACTATAATAAAATTGGCATTAATTTAATATTATTATATTGCATTTAACTAATGAATCAATAATATTTAAAACTATTTTATTAAAGTATTGAAAATTTATATTGATAACATTTGGAACTAATTTTGAAGACTGAGTTACAATTTGATGGAGATGAGTTCTTAAATTTTCTTTGCAGTAGAGAAAAATTTCAAGAATCTAGTATTTTAGGTTGGAGTTGTTTTTACACATGTTAACTCTTATTTGTAATTAGAATTTTGAAATGCACACAATGCACACAATTTCAATTGAAGTATGATAAGAGACTTTCATATAAGCAAAATAAACAATTAGGGGTAAATTTGATTTTTCATTTTTGTCTCAACATTTTCTATTAATGTAAGTAAAAAGTCACTATCTGCACTAGAGAAATGATGTAATTATTAAAAAAATTCCATGTGTTTAACCACTGACTCATGTTATAACTTTAACAAGACAAATCTCACCCAAATCAATCAACTAATTTAGTTTTTTGTCACAATTTCCACAGCCAAAAGTAATAATTGTACGTTAATACTATACATTCTTGCAACTAATGCAATGGTATATATTTATCATGCAAAATATCTAGCTAGTACTAATTAAATAATTTCGGTATTTCTAATCTATATAATATTTTTTTTCTTTTTATTTATTTATAGTGAACGAAAAGATTATGGTCCACTGTAGACCAAACATGCCACCTTGACCTGGAACTTGTGGGTATTGGTTAGAAGAAAAACACAGTTCGAGTAAGCCTCTGTTTTTTGTCTGCTCATTTCAACCAACCACAGCTTCTTCAGATAAAATTTCCAACATGTCTGGAAATTTGCGACATTACTTACACTTTCTGTATCTCCCAACTCAATTACTCATGTTTTTCTAACATAACTTATTTTCTCCGTATTTTCTAATTTAAATATAATTACATATAGACATATATGTCAAAATCACCTTTGCACTTAAATCAGTTTAAATTATAATTTATGTTTTCATTTTACATAAACACGCCTAAATATTATGTCTAAATTTATTATCAACTTGAAGACATTAAAAAAATAATTTGTGGGTGACATAACAAAATAAATTTTTTTCTTTGCACGTGTATACAAACATAGTTTTGACTGATTAATTAGCTACAATTATCTCTTTTCAATATCCACTACAAATATATCATATGTTTTTATAATTATAAATTTAATAATTTGATGTGTTGTTTTGGGTACAGATATGTACCATACGAGGAGATAAAAAGGAACGTAGCATTACCATATGATAGATTCGAAGGCGAGAACAAAACTTGATTTTTGTTACTATTACGAAACTACCCTTTCCCGACCAAAAACTAAATAAAAGAACATTTAATACACAATATTACTCATAATACAGCTAAGAATAATAACAAAAAAAATGAAAACAATTTCGAAATTACAACTCAGTCCCTAATTTTTACTTGATTAGAGCGATGGTGTGCGTCTCAAACCTTATCGCAAATCAACGGTCGCTCTTGCTCGTGGAGATGATCTTCCCCGGTCGCGGGGTCGACGCCACCGGCGCACGTTAGCAGCTGGGCCCGCTTGGCTTGCAAGTGCCAGTCCGTGGTCCCCACAACGTAGAGCATGAGGCCCGCGCAGCACACCTGGGCCGAGAGCAGGCCCATCCAGAGCCCACAGAAGCCAACCCCGAGGTAAAACCCAAACCCAACCGCCACCGGCATGCCCACCAGATAAAACGCCCCCAGGTTCACGTTCGCCGCCGTCGACGGCCTCGCCGTCCCCCTCACGACGCCGCATCCGACGGTCTGCGGACAGTTCCCGAGCTCGCAGAGCCCTAGGATCGGGAGCGCGGCGGATGTGAGCCGCACGATCTCGGGGTCGGATGTGAAGATCCTCCCCCACGTGTCGCGCATCGAGGAGGCGAACGTCATCGCGGAGAGGCCCACTACAGCGGCCAGGAACACCGCGACCACAGCGGATAGCTTCGCCCTCCCGGGCCGGTTCGCCCCGAGCTCGTTCCCGACCCGGGCCGACACCGCGAGCCCGAGGGAGGAGGGGAAGACGTAGATCAACGACGTCGTTTGGATCAGGATCCCCATCGAAGCGACGGTCGATTTCGGGTCCGCGAGAAGGCCACACAGCACAATCATGATCTCGTACCACCACCACTCCAAGCAAACGGACACGCAGCTCGGCGCGGCCAGCCGGAGGAGCGGCTTCCAGCCGGTTAAGCACTCCCGGCTCGGCCCGGTCCAACCCGGCTCGTTAACCACGTAGATTACGAGACCGGCTAAAACGACCAGGTTTGACCCGGCGGATGCGGCGGCGATCCCGGAGACGCCGTAACGGAAAAGCACGAGATTGGCGGGGAATTGGAGGATTGTGCCGAGGAGAGACGCTAACGTGACCGGGACGGTGACGCCCTGGGCGCGAAGGTAAATGCGGATTGGGTGGAGGATCGAGTTGGTGACGAGGTCGGGGAGGGAGAAGAGGAGGAACGTGTGGGCCATGCGGGTGATGGTGGGGTCCTGCCGGAGGAACAGCAAGATAGGGGAGAGGTGGGTCCAGAGGATCGCGATCGGGACGGACGAGATCAGCAAGAACAAGATCGAACGGTGGAGAGTCAGGGACAGCAGCTTCGGCCGGTTAGCCCCAAACGCCTGGGAGCACAGCGGCTCCATCCCCAGAGACAGACCGGAGAGGACCGAGTAACCGGTTATGTTCGCGAAAGCAATAGCCAGGGAACCGGCGGCCAGCTCCAGATCGCCGAGCCGGCCGAGGAACAGCATCGACATGACCGACCTGGAATAGAAAATGAGCGCGGTGAGGGCGATCGGGAAGGACAGCCGGAACAGCGACCTCGCCTCGGAGACAACCTCCGAGAACGAGGTCGTCGAGCTCTTGGCCGGTCCGGCTTTGTTTTGGCAGAGGAGGTGAGTCTTGACTAGGATGTTGTTAGTGTCTGTGCTGGGATTGCACATGATGTTTTGATGAGATTAAATTTCAAAGTGTTGTTGGTGGTTGTTGCGAGGAAGAGGAAGAGGAAGAGAGAGAGGTACACAACACTGTGTGTTGTGTGTTGCGTGTGAGAGGGGAAGGGAGTGAGGATGGTGAATGTTTCACGGACGGAACCACATTTATAAATACACCACCTTCCCACTACACACTCTCCTCTCCGCTTTTTCTTTTCAACATCAAAATGCTAATTTTTATCTATCAAAAGTTAATACCTTAGGTAATTTATTTATTTAGAGCACCTTTTTTCGATATATAGTTGTAATATGTTTGAGTCTTTTTTCTTATTTTAGTTTAAGATATTCAAATTTCAAAATTAAGTGATATTGTCAATTCATTTAAAAAAAATAAGCATGGTGTGCAAATTTAGCATATACATATATAGTTGTCATTGTGTAAATATAAATTATATAATATGAGAGGGTTTTGCATAAATTCAAATTTGTATGCTTGTTTTTTCTTAACCCCAAGTTTTATAAAGAGCTTTAACGAGTATAAGCCAACATAACAATAGTAAAAATTGATGGGATAGATCTTTCACTAATTTCTTATATAAAGTTAAAGTAGAGACTCATGCGTACACTAGTGTAAAGAGAAATAAGTCTCACGCGTACATGAATATGAAAGGGAGGAGTTAATTGAAACCCACATAGAAAGAGTATGGAATGAATGAGTTGTATATAGAGGAAAGTGTCAAATTCATGTAATAAGGTTGAACTTATTTAATTATGAAAGTAGATGTTGGCAGTCTTATAAGACAGATCAAATTTACAATTTGTTAACAGTTTGTTTCCACACTAACATTCACCCAACCAAGACGACAAATCCACTAAAGCGCCTCCCCAAGGCTCATACCCTCCAACACCTCCAGCTGCATTCGACCTGAAAACCCTATGATGACAGCACCCAACAACCTCCTAAATCGTCCATGTTATTTTTCAAGTAACTTTATCTTCTATTAGAAAACATATTTATTAAATACAGGACTATTTAAGCATGTATATATTTTGGAAGCACCGACCAAACTTAAATTTATCCCTATTAAAGTTTAATTGAAAAGACCATTTAAGAATTTTATGACTACTTTTAAGTAATGTGTCTATCTATAGAAGCAAGGTTAAGCTTAATTGATCTTGTGACTAGTACTCTTAGCCTTAATCAATATTAGTGGTATGTTTTATTTATTATGAATAGTCTATCTAATTCTAGACATTACTTAAATTAAACCGAATTTTATTATTAATTTATGTCAATAGTATTTAGTAGTTGTGTGTATTTATATAGAGATGAGTATGTGTGGTTGACAAAGAGGTGAGTGTGGGGTACAATTTCCCATATATGAAATCTTTATATCGTTTAATTTTGGTCATTTTCTATCCTCTATACTATAATGTATTAATATTGTTCTGTTATGTGCTGCATATATATTTTCAATATCTTTTGATATGTTTAAATATCACACTACACTTTACAACTATTAAAAGTTGTTTGTTTCGTTTCCTCCTATATTCACCAAACTCTGAGACGATGTGAGTCGAATCATATAAATGCAGTAAATAATATTTGACTCCAATTTTGAGAGCTAAGTTATTAATTTGGAATTTTGATTATAATTGGAAAATATATTAATAGACTAAACAAAACTATTCCTTTTTGGTTTATGTTACAAAATAGTGAATTTTTACTATTAATAAACTATTGATAGATATAGGTGTGATTTAATTTGCTGGAATTTTAATATGTTCTTGTAAGTATGACTAGACCAGGTGATTTAAAAAGTATAAGCTTATTAGAAATTTTGTAAGTATACTTTTGTTTTCTATAACATAAAGTATATAAGAAGTTAATCAATTATCAAAATCATCAATTTACAGCATATATGTGGATCTAACTACGCAATGGAGTTGGCAAATTTGCATTTGCATCTGCAAATACGTCAACCCAATATACAATCAAATATTATAAATATAAAAATATTTCTT
>JAYMTP010001106.1:0-26386 GCA_036897365.1 Geranium brycei | reverse complement strand
GGTGACCTAAGTGAGACTACAAACTTTTGCGGTAACCTAAGTGAAATTACCCCTAAATAATATATTAATTAATTATAAACGCGCCGGCTCTCGAGCCTATCGAATCTTAAACATAAGTATTCGAGTTCGACTCATTTACTAAATGAGCCTAAGTTCAAGCTCGGATTCGACTTGAATCCAATTATAACGAACTCGAGCCGAATAATTAACGAGCCGAGCTCGAATAGCTCGTTAAGAGCCCGACCCGTTTATGATATGTTTTTAAAGTTTTGAATCTTCTATTTTCCATGTAAATTGCAGGATTTGCTTTCCATCTTCAAAATTATATTGAGAATATTTATTGTGATTAAGCCCAGGACCATTAAAATGGTGAATTCTGAGGCCCAAAGCAAGTCTCAAGTATTGGGGCTTAATTGAACCAAAACGCAGCGTTTTGATTTAGATGAGGTGGCACCGTTACTGTAGCGATTGGATTGTTCTATCCATTTGCTGTAGTGACCTCTGTAATCAGCTTATCATCTTCAACTCTGGAAATCAGAAGATATGATATTGTAAAGTTGCTTACCTTTTGATTATTCTCAAAGACCCAACTCCAGGTACTTCTCATTCTCCTCCTTTTTGGTAATTTCCATATGGGTTTCTCTTGAAAATGGTGTATAGTTGGGACTCTTGTACGGATCAGAGTGATTTGCCAGCAAAAAATTGATTGCTTCTGCAGAATGTTAGACTAAAGTAGACCCATTTCGAATCCTTGGTTAGCACCTCTTGAGGTTGTCTTTTCAGTTTGTTGATGAACTTATACATCAGTTCTTGTAATTCATAATGTTGTTTTTTTTTCAGTTTCTGTCTATCAATTTGTAAAGGGTTTTCTTCAATATTGTGGCATGAAATGCAATTCTTTTGATTTTCTTTTCTTAGATTTCTGATATGATTGCAACCTTCTATAGGACTGAGAATTGACACCATTGAGGATGATAAATGCTTAGGTAAGCTCTTAGATTCCCATTATTTGGTGTGTTTGGTTTTGATTGGTGTTGGAAATTCAAAGGCTACTTCTTTGAATTCCATAAATCTATGTATGGAATTTAGGGAATGGGCAACTGAATCTGAATAAGATTATGCTTATGTTTTTTTTTCTTGCAGATAATCTAGGGAATACCAATGGCAGCTTCATTGTGCGACCTCAACCCAAGGTGTGGTCTCTTGAAACTCAATGACCAACTCTTCAATAGAAGTTACACGACAAGGTAAGTTGACGAGGCGCCATTTTTTTAATGTTGAATTTCTTGCATAATTCGCGAATGGGGTGCTTTGATTGTTTGAGAAATCCAAGTCGACATGGTTGAGAACTAATTGTATGCTTTAATGGCCTTGAAATAGATCAGTTGTGGAAAAAGGAAATGTGAAGCATTCCAGAACTTCACTTCATGACACCTCAAGGATATTGTATGGGAGTTGTAGGAGAGGATTAGTCATCAAGAAAGAGCACCAATGTCGAAGTGCTGCTCTTTCGGGGCATGAAGCTAATGACTCAGGCACTACTCAAGAAGAGGGAAAAGAGGATGTTTCTAAAGGAACCTTGATATGGAGAGCAATCAAATTGCCGATTTACTCTGTAGCTCTTGTTCCTCTTACCGTGAGTCACTCTTTCACTTCAAATAATGAAATTCCCATTGTTGTTGATTAGATTGATTAAATTGAATCTTTAACTTGATTGTCAATTGTGTAAATCATTTTTATTCTATGAGCAGGTAGGTAGTGCTGCTGCTTACTTGGAGACAGGCTTGTTTTTAGCAAAGCGTTATTTTCTGCTCTTCATTTCCTCAGTTTTTATCATCACTTGGCTCAATTTAAGGTGAGTTTTATCTAAATTAATTAGAAGCGGTCCTTAAATATGAATTGAGTAAACGATCGGTTGTCAGCTTGTATAGATATGCAATTGACAACTGACTTACGCAAAAAAAATCACAAAATTTCTATTCGTGGTTCATTGGCAGCAACGATGTTTATGATTTCGATACAGGAGCAGATAAAAACAAGAGAGAATCAGTAGTAAACCTGGCCGGGAGGTAACTTTTTTCTTCTTTGTATTTTTATCATCACTTGCAATAATCTGTTTTGATATGCAAAACCCTAAAATTGGCCATTGCGCTCTGATGGAAATGGGAAGCCGTACAGGGACCCTTGTAGCTGCCAACGCGTTACTTGCTCTCGGGTTCATGGGGCTCAGTTTGGTCTCTACACAAGCTAGAAATAGCATTTCAATATGGTTGCTGGCCTGTGCAGTAGCATGTGGTTACGTATATCAGGTGTACATACACGTGTTGCTGCCATTTTCTCGGCTATCGAAATTTACAGCTTGAAAACAAATTTTTGACATCTGGTTGAAACGATCTGTTGCAGTGCCCGCCATTTCGGCTGAGTTACCGTGGACTTGGAGAGCCCTTGTGCTTTGCAGCGTTCGGGCCATTGGCCACAACAGCTTTTTACTTGTTGCAAGGCAGCTCAAGGTTGTGTAACTCGTTTGTTTAAGGTTTTCAGTTTTGGTTCTCTTGTCTGTTTCAGTGCATTGATCTTTTGAGTGGTTTTACAGTGGGATTAACCATCTTCCATTGACTCGAACGATTTTGTCTGCTTCGGTCCTTGTTGGCTTGACAACAACCCTAATCCTCTTCTGTAGTCATTTTCATCAGGTACTGCTACATTTGCTCTCATTCTTATGTCAGCCCTTAAATTTTCGGTTTCCTCCGTTTAGTGACATTTGCTTAACTCAGATTGATGAAGACAAAGACGTTGGAAAATTGTCTCCACTTGTAAGTATATACAAACGAAATGTTTATCCGAGAACTTGGCAATAAGTTTTGCATTTTTACAGTAACCAATGTATTTGATTCTCTGCAGGTCAAGCTTGGCACAGAAAGAGGCTCCATGGTAACAACAATGACTGTGCTCACACTATACTGTCTCCTGCTCGTGTTCTACATTTTCAACGCTCTTCCTCCCATATGCCTCGTAAGCCATCCAAACCAATGCTCTATTTGATACATACAAGAGTTTAAGTTTCTTCCGGTCATTTCATATACTAAAGTCTAGCTTTTATCTCATTGTGGGTTCGTCCAGTTTATCTGCGCTCTGACCTTGCCGATGGGAAATTTGGTGGTTAATTATGTCAAACAAAATCACAAGGTAAGAAGCAATAACCTGTATTCGACCCCTAACCTTTCCCGTGCTTTACTATCAAGAACTCGATTTTTATTGCAGGATAAACGAAAGATCTTCATGGCAAAGTACTACTGCGTGAGGCTGCACGCCCTATTTGGCGCTGCGTTGACTGCTGGATTAGTAGCGACCAGAATGATCAGAGATGGATCTGTTCCATGGCCAGTATTCAGTTAAAAGATTTCTTCCTCGCCCGAGCTTGGCACAGATGAATGGTACATATACTGAACTCTGCGGATGCGCAACGCTAGTTCTTGGCAAGATGGCGAAAACTGCAACATGAAATGTAGAATCTTATCGAGCTGGTTCAGTTCTGAGAGCCAAAACTTGTGTGCTCGGATTGTTATTTGTTGTGCTAATGGATTAACAGAGCAACTTTACAACATCTGCAGAAACAGTGCATGTGTGCTTGCTGATAATCAAGTAAAAGCTAATGAACAGTCAACTCCTCCAAATGGGACATCCACAATGTAAAATCTATAGCAACCGAAATATCAACAAAAAACCAATTGCAGTACCATAACTAGCTCCAATCCATCAAACAAACTATCACTTTCTGGTTCATCGAGATTCAGATATTCAAAACCAGAATGCACCAAGAACTATATCTCCAATGTAACCTACAATTTTAAACCTCTAACCATGATTTTTCCTAGACGAAGTCATTCTCCAATGTAGTTGTTCTCCATAGGCCTGCCAAAGTGTTGTATATTCAGTCTGACCTTAATGACGTGAGCCCGATCCTCTGCTTGAATGACTGTCATCTTTGCCTCGACTACGATAATCATGCGAACTTGAAGCTGCACGAAGCTGATTAGAAGAAAACACCAAACCTGTATGAGAAAAGTTCATAAAACAAACCTCAAATGAAACAATGACTCTCAACCACAATTGAAAACCATACATCTCCTGGGGAAGGCACACGATCTCTATCATAGCTGGAACGACGCATCCTGTCCTCATTGCCTCGCCTCATCTCATCTGCAAACCATTACACATGAAGCAGCATTCAAAATACAGCTCGATGGGAATGAAACTTCATATACCTCTCCTGTATCCCACACTCGATGTTCTCATGTTACGTATCCCTTGAGAATGTCCTGCTGAACTGTGGTCACCTTCTACAAGAGAGCTATCAGCGTATGGAGCTCTGGAACCGCTCCCCCCACAATCATAACGGGTCCTTGACCGCTTGGTAGGAGATTCAGCATAAGGAGGGCCAACTTCCTCCTAGTAAAAGACCATAAATGGACTCAACTGATGCATAAGCAAGTAAGAACAAGTTTAAAGCAGTATGCAGGTAAGAAATGTGTTAGAGATCACTTACAACAGCAGAATGAGAACGCTTTGAGCCAGATATAGAGGTGTAGTCGCGACCATGACTGTCATAGCTATAATCATCATCATAACGTTGTGATACTCTATGAGCAGCAGCAGAAGATGGACTTCTAAGAGGACTTCCACAGTAAGCATCTTTATAGGAACCGCTTCCCCCATAATCATCTCGATAGCGAAGATAAGCATCTCTATAGCCATGACTGTCATAGCTATAATAATCATCATCATCATAACGGTGTGATCCTCTGTGAGCAGCAGGTAAAGATGAACTTCTAGGAGGGTTTCCATGGTAAGCATCTCTATAAGGACGTCCATAAGGCGAAGCTGTACATAGCAAAACAAGGATAAGCCGAAAAGGAACAAATGGAAGTGACATTTTGTTATAGCAGACAATAATAACATACCAGGAGACCTTCTAGAATATGATTTCTCAGGTAATGAATGTTCGTTTCTATGCCTTGCCCTATCTCTTCCCCGAGATCGCCTCAGATCAACATCATATCCACTGTGATCAAGAATGCTTCTCCTTCGAGAGCCTGCCATTTTGCGAGATTCTGGATGAGAGCTTGTCTTGCCAACAGAAAGTGTCTTGTTTTTGTAGCATGGACCTACTCGACACTGCTTGCCCTTAATCTGACAACAAAATCAAGAAGTATGTATCACGAAGACAATGCTGATAGCTGCAAATTGTATGATAGAAAAAGAAATGTTCTTCATGTACTTACCAATGGGTTTGGAACTTCACGAAGAGCGCGACTGGCTTGCTCAACAGTTGCAAATCGTATGAAAGCAAAGGGTTTGATCCCGTACTTGAGAAGCCTCACTGCAACTATATCACCCACCGGACTAAAAGCCTCCCTGAGGTCCTCCTCGGTGACCCTCCGACCCAATTGGCCAACATAGACCTGGAAGTCATCCGTTTCGCGCCTTTCTTTGGCCCCATCATGATGCTCTTCCTCGTGCATGTCTTCTTCATCGAGCTCTCTTCCTTCCTCTTCCCTGTCTTGAATCTCCGGATCATGCTCTGCATAGGTTTCGAGCTCCCGATCACCATCTTCAAGCTCCAACCTTTCTTGTCTGTTGTGCTCTCCACGAGCAAGTCCATAGAATTCATGAAAAGGGAATCATTAAAAAAGATAAATTCTTGAACCAAGATACAGTACAAAATCAAGAAACTCTATTAGCCTACTTTTCTTTGACTTTCTCAGCAGCCAAACAGAAAATACAGTACAACCCAGAACACTGATTTTGATTACTCTAAAATCAATTTACAAGGAAATGCAGGTCGATTCTAGTAATGGGTTGCTTTCATTTCGGCAATGGGAGTAACAAAAGAAAAAGAAAGTTCACATGGAAATAGAAGACAGTGAAGTTGTAAACCTTGGTCGGAGCTGCTTGCGAGAGAGACATCAGAAGTCACCGGCGGTTTCTTCTTGATGTTTGGGGGCACATAGAAATTTTTGGTGGGCCTTGGAGGCATTTTTACAGCAGAAGCGAATAAACAAATCAACCAGTCTATGCAATGCCAAAACAATGTCAATTGATTTCGAATTTCAGGCTAAATAGTATTATTTGTATTAATCCTGACCCAACAATTAGATTGGAAAACAGAAGCTGCACCATTAGACGTGATTCAAGATTATTTTAGGTTCCAACCGTTAAAAACCAACCAAAACAAATACTACCGTTCATTGCATTAAGAAAACTGGAGTAAAGGTTCAAGGTCTACTACATATTAATTTAGGAAACAAAATGGGACAAAACATCAAAACAAATTCTCAAATGTCTGAAAATAGCTTCTCAGAATCACCAAAACACAAGTAATTTCATATGATGATATTATCGAAGGAAGTTTATGCAACGACTGGCTTGGATGCAGTGGAGAGCTTGGATCTCCTCTTTGCCAAGCTCTCGCTGCGACGATCGCGCTGCTCCTTAAGCCTTGATGCAAGGAGTTTCTGGTAATCAGCTGCCTCGGACTTGGCCTTGGCAATCCTCTTCTTCTTGTCAGCAATTCTGGCGCGCTTCCTCTGAAGGGTCAGCGGTGTCACCAATCGCTGAATCTTAGGGGCCTTGCTCACTTCCTTCCCTGGAAAACATATATACAAATATAAGGAGATTTCACAAGAAACTGTGCAAGAATTACAGATTACTCAACACAAAAGAGTAAACATAAGTGACTACTGACTAGGATATAGTAATCTGTCCTTGAGAAAGAGAAATAGTACCTTTTTTGTTGGTGAAGGTTCTGCGGTATGTGTTAACATACTTCCTGACATCATCATCCTTGGACAGATTGAAGAGCTTCCTGATCTTGGATGCTCTCTTGGGACCTCTCATCCTGGGCTTCTCAGTGTCGGTTAATCCAGGCAGATCATTCTCACCCTTTTTCACAATCACCAAGTTCAAAACAGAGAGATCCTGACTGACAATGCATCCACGAACAGATTTCCTTCTTCGCTCTCCAGTGCGCCTTCCGTGTCCACGGAAGCAAGGAGTGCCTAGTCAAATAAGGAAATGTCTATTGGGAAATAATTGAAACAATAAAGTTTCCGGAAAAAATAATGATCCTCAATTGAATGTGAACAGTGCTATTGAAACCATTATAAGTGGAAAAACTCATTTCAAAAGCTGTAATTGCAGAAGGAGAAATATTTTTTGAACTTGACAAAGGTCTCAAAAATTATGGATTACAATTGAGCAGGTGCACTTGTAATCTGGTTCATGCTTCATAACCCAATAAGATTGTCTATGTTATACAAAAGCCAATGAAACTACAAACAAAATGAAAAGCACTCACCCCTGTGAAGAAGGAGGCGGACACGGCCCGGAGTGAGCACACCCTGCTTCATGGGGAAGCCCTGCTTGTCACATCCTCCCATGATCTTGAAGACATATCCTTTGAACTCCTGCAAGACAAGACACAACATGAATACAAATTAATTGACTTGATCACAACTGAAGAGATACAAACATAATACAAGAGCAACCAGATCACACCTCGCCAAGAGCATCTCCGCTGACCTCCTGAGAGAGCCTCTTGTCATAAAAAGCCCGACTTTACAAGTTCAAAACAACATTCAACAGCACCATACGTCAGAATTCCAAACTCGCACATAAAAAAATGATGCTAAATTTAGATGACTTCATAACTAGATACACTACAGTATACAACTTCATAAAAAATCTCCCAAAAACATAAGTAGAAAAGCACCACGAATTCAACTCACCAAATCAAGAACCAAACAGTACATAATATTAGGAAGACCATTTCATGACAAAACAGGTGTATAGTTTTTATTTAATACATGAATACGATAACAACACAATATACTCAAACATGCAACGTTCAGAAACTATGAAAATTACTGAAAAATCTAGATTTCAACTGAGAATCAAGCAATCTAAGATATCCAAACCGCTAACAGAAAAAAAATGAAATGACGTCAAAATTAGCGAAAAAACTCACAGCTTCTGGTCGTCATCAATCTCGAGCTTCTTCTGGCAACCAGTGGTGGGATTCGCAATGTTGAACTGGGCACAAACAACAAAAACACACGAAAATTAAACAAGCACATCCACAGATATCGAATCAAACAGAGGAAAAACGACTACAAAAACACATCAACGTAATCAAGGTTCTCAATTTTCCGAACAAACCTTCATTTTCGATCAAGCCGCTGAGCTATCGCCTCTCTGGTACAGACGATGAATATGAAGAAGACGAGCTCACTCAACGCGATAATTGCTGCTAGGGTTTTGAGTCCGTATTTATGCTGCTCCCGCTACTACATACGACCTGTCGGTTCCAATCATTTAGTCCGGGCTGGGCTCTTACGCCTGAATCGATCGCTTTTTTCGTTAATGGGCCAAAAGGCCCATAACTATATTTAGAGCTGAAGCTTTGCAATTACATATAAAACCAGGGACTGTTTAGTAAATTAAACGACCTGTCGGTTCTCATCATTTGGTCTGGGCTGGGCTCACACATCGGATTAGATCGCGTATTTTGTTAATGGGCCGAAACTCGAAAGGTCCATAACTCCACTATATTTAGAGCTGGAGTTTTGCAATTACATGCAAACCCAGGGACTGTACAGTAAATTCTCAAACCCACAGGATTAAAATAGAAAAAAAAGCAATTTTTGGTCTACAAAGCCGGAACCGCATAGAACCAATCAAAACTCTGAACTTTCTCAACAATTTTATTTTTTCAAATCGCGCGAGCTCGCTCAGAAAAAAAAAACCTGTAGATCGAGACCGAGCTCTTCAATGGCGTCGCGTGAAGACAACGTGTACATGGCGAAGCTGGCCGAGCAGGCCGAACGCTACGAGGAGATGGTGGAGTTCATGGAGAAAGTCGCCACCGCCGTGACGCAGACGGAGGAGCTGACCGTGGAGGAGCGCAACCTCCTCTCCGTCGCCTACAAGAACGTGATCGGGGCCCGCCGAGCCTCGTGGAGGATCGTGTCGTCGATCGAGCAGAAGGAGGAGGGGCGCGGCAACGCCGACCACGTGTCCACGATCCAGCAGTACAGGGCCAAGATCGAGGCCGAGCTCTCGAAGATCTGCGACGGGATCTTGAAGGTGCTCGACGAGAACCTCGTGCCGTCGGCGTCTTCGGGAGACTCCAAGGTGTTTTACCTGAAGATGAAGGGCGATTATCATCGCTATTTGGCCGAGTTCAAGACCGGCGCCGAGAGGAAGGAGGCAGCTGAGAACACGCTCTCCGCCTACAAATCGGCTCAGGTTTTGGACGTTTTGTTGATTTCTGATCGTTTTTGTGTCTTGTTATATGCGTGTTGTGTGTCGATTTGAGTTGTGGCTGGTTGGATCTGGTTTGAGATGTGCGTGGTCGCTTGTGTTTGGTTGGTGCGAAAATTCAGGGTTAGAATGTGTTTGGGAGATGTTATATTTTTCAGGTCTGGATCCACGGAGCTGTTTGGACTTTTGAAATTGTTAATTTGTGTTTGGTTTTGAAGTTTTGATTTTAAGTGATTTTCTGTATAATGTCTTGCTACAAAATGATTGTACACGCCACATATAATTTGTGTGTGATCGCTTGTGTTTGGTTGGTGCAAAAATTCATGGTTAAAATGTGTTTGGAAGATAATTACATTTTCCAGGTTTAGATCAGTGGAGCTGTTTGGACTTTTGAAATGCTTGATTTGTGTTTGGTTTTGAAGTTTTGATTTTAAGTGATTTTCTGTATGATGTCTTCATTATATGTGGTGCAACAAAATGATTGTGCATGCCGCGTGTAATTTGATCTTGTCATGGTCATTGCTTCTGTGTTTGTAGGATGGATCTATACGGCTTTATACATTTATGTATTAATTTGAGATGCTACTATGTTTTTTTTGAATTCTATGCTACTATGTTGTTGATAAGCTTCTAATGGTGCTTAGTCTAGTACAGTCTTCATTGTTCATTCTTTTGTGGTCAGCTAGATCTGCATAAATGATGCTAGGCTGTAATTTTGTTGTTTGTTTTTGCCTGGGTGATCTGGAACTGTATTAGTTGTTTAGGTAAGCAAGTTAGTGGCTTATTTCATGCTATTTCTGTTCATGTTCTTTGATGCTTCATATTGTGTGATTGTTGCTGTTTGATTAATAAATATCTGTTATTTGTGTTTGTATGTTACAATTTGTTGGGTAGTTGTTTATGTCTAGAGTTAGGAAGGTTCAAGAGGCTAGCACTGGAATTGGGTTATTCTCTTTTTTGGCCAATTAGGTTGTGCCGTCCACATTATTCTTGATCTGATATCATTAGAGTTGTTTCTTCCCTCGGCGGCAACACTAATATTCTAATGCATCTATCTTTGCAGGACATTGCAAATGCTGAACTGGCTCCTACTCATCCTATCCGATTGGGATTGGCTCTCAACTTCTCTGTCTTTTACTATGAGATTCTGAACTCTCCTGACCGGGCCTGCAATCTTGCAAAGCAGGTAACAGAACGAAGGTCTTAAATTTTAGTCTACTTAAACTAAACTTTACTACAATGATCATTCTGGGCACAGTTTGTAGAATTGGACTTGTAGTTTATTTTGGTACTATTAGGACCTCTGCTTGTCTCGGGATCTTTTGTGTTATGTTTGCTATCATTCTGCTTCAGGTTACAGTTTCTTTTTTTCCCACCTAATTGGCTTGTTGACATATTGATAAGCATGTGCTTCCATTTTTTTTGCCTTAATCAGGCTTTTGATGAAGCTATTGCTGAGCTAGATACACTGGGAGAGGATTCATACAAGGATAGTACTCTGATTATGCAACTCCTCCGTGACAATCTCACACTGTGGACCTCGGACATGCAGGTCTGTACATTATTCATTCTTTATCATCGTTTACTTCTTGCCTTTGATCCGCTCACATTCCCCATACTCATAATCTGCTATAATGTATATATAGGATGATGGAACTGACGAGATCAAAGAAGCATCCTCAAAGGCTGAGGCGGAGAAGTAGTTGGGATTCCGTATCATCTAACATAGTACCTTTGCTTCTCCTTCTGGCTGTTTTGAACGGAGAAGTTGCTCATTGGTGCCACCATTATTATATCCCCCGAGTTCTGAATCTGGAGACGCTATTAGGCTCTCTTGTTTTCCATTTTCGTTTATCTTTCATCTGTGTCTTGTTTTCTGATAATATACATAATTTGTCTAAACTAATCACAAGTACTGTCTGGCGCAGTGGTGATGATATAGCCTTATTAATCATTCTGTCACGGGTTTGAATCCCGCAATTTGTTTTTATAAGAGGAAGCAATATTCTGGGCTTGGGGTTATGGGCTCACGTACATCAACAGCATACTTTATTTATGAAGGCTAGCTAATAATTATGTTAATTACAATATTATATTGCTGAAATAAAAGATAATAATAATTTGTGCAATTAATATGTTATAATTTATAATCATTGTTCATTTATATTTTTTTTCTTTAATTTAAACTAGTTAATTCATATTCAATTTTTTAATAAATCATTAATTATGAGTTATTGTTATGGATAAATGGGTCGAGTTTTTAACGAGTCGCTCGATCTCTTGTTACGTTAAAAATGTGATATATACTAGTTATAATCTAATTCGAGTCGAGTTTAAACTTAATGTTGGGTCGTTTGTGAAACGAGTCCAGCTTGAATCAACCTATCGGATTTTGTAAAGCTTAAGAACCGACTCGATTTGTATTTATATATGCATGAAAGTTAAATTCGAACTCCACTAAAAAATAAATAAACAAGGTTGAAGTAGATTTTGTTATATGCATTTAATAATTATTTTTAATTAATTATGATTAATTTTTAGTATAAAATTCCCCCCCCCCCTAAAAGAATTTCTGTATCCGCCCCTAGGTCTATTGCACCTTGAAAATTAAATGATTAGGAGTTTAACACTGTTTTACACTAACGAGGTACGATTTAACACTGTTTTACACTAACGAGGTACGAAAAACAATATACACGCGAGTTCAAAACTATGAAATAGTGAACATTTTGTATGCACATCAAAGCATGTCTTTTCGGGACAAGTGTTCTTGAACGTGAAAATCAACATTGTAAAGATCGAGATCTCGAATTAGTGTTTTGTTATGATTGTGTTGCGAAGTATGGTTCAACATCTTGGCGATAGAAGACTGGGCGATATTCTAATAAATGTGTGATACAATCTTTAACATGGTGTCTCTCCAAAGTGTAGTGAAGATTGAAGAATGATCTAACACGTATTTACGCTAAAAAAACTGTAGATTAACGTATCATAATTAAGATAAGACATGCATGTAGTCATTATTTTAAAATTAAAATCGCAAATATCCTCTGAATCCTATTCAATCAATCGATAGTTTTTTTTGAGGAACAATCAATCTATAGTTGATATATAATATGCTTAGATAAAAATATTATTTATATTATACGAATTTTAGGGATTAAAATTAAAAACAACACCCCTTAATATAGACTAAGTCCCTTAGTTTAACATCTTTTTCAGTTTACTCTTTTCTCTATTAAGTTTCAACTAATTATATCAGATTTTAACGATAAAATAACTAAAATGTCTCTCCTTATCTTTTAAATCTTGGATTAAAGCTCACGTAACCAAATCAAATTATGTCAAATAGTCGTAGACCCCACAAACCAAACCGACGTTAAAATAGTCGGTTCTCATTACCCGAATAAACAGACATATTAGACTCCCACGCAAAGACCAACTCTTCGATCACTCTCCAATATCGGAGAAGCTACTCAGATTAGGGCTTTGGCGTACCCAGTTCCAGGTGAGTTCGATTCCAATCTTATTCGTATTTCAATTTTCCTGTCAAATCACGCTTCCCATTCTATTTCCAGATATTCATGATCGCGCTTTGATTTTGATTTGTTTTTCTGTTTTAGGGTTTCGTTGCTTTCAATTTTTTGGATTGGAAGAGAGATCGAATCAACAATGTCGTCTGTAGATCCAGAGATCGCGAAGAAGCAGGAGCAACAGCTCGCATCGCTCGACTCCGATCTCTATGGAGAATCCGATAGGGGTGCTTACGTCAGCTCGATTCATGTTCACGAGGAGGAGGTCATTGACGCTATGGGTAGTGAGGTTGCTCGAAAACTAGCTTCCTACACTGGGAAGCCGAGCTACAAGGACATTGATGGTGATGGTGATGATGATATTGGGTTCAATAAGCCGGTTAGAATAATCGACCGCGAGGATGATTATAGGCGGAGGAGGCTGGATCGGGTGATTTCGCCCGAGAGGCGCGACCCTTTTGCTGCTGGGGACAAGACCCCGGACCCTTCTGTCAGGAGCTATTCTGATGTCATGATGGAGGAAGCTTTGAAGAGGGAAAAAGAGGCGACTTTGAAGCTCATTGCTGATAAGAAGAAGAGGAGGAATAGATGGGATCAGTCTCGGGATGGTGCTGGAGAAGCGAAGAAGGCCAAGGCATCATCTGATGGGGATTTGCCCGATTCAACTCTCGGGATTGGGAGGTGGGATGAGACTCCTGCGCCTGGTAGAGTGGCTGATGCAATGCCCTCTATGGGAAGGAGAAATCGGTGGGATGAGATTCCCATGCCTGGAAGGTTGGTTGATTCAGATGCAACCCCGAAAAGACAGAGGTCGAGGTGGGATGAGACTCCAGAAACAATAGGCAGTGTTACTCCAGCAACAATGGGTGTGACTCTTGTTGGAGGGGTTGAGCTTGCTACGCCAACGCCGGGAGCTATCAATCTGCGAGGTGCGATCACACCCGAGCAGTACAATCTGCTGAGGTGGGAGAGAGATATTGAAGAAAGGAATCGTCTGCTGACAGATGAGGAGCTGGATTCAATGTTTTCACGAGGGTCTAGGATTTTGGATCCCCCGGCATCATATGTGCCGATTAGAACACCTGCAAGGAAGCTTCTGGCTACCCCCACTCCGATAGGCACTCCTCTATACTCCATTCCTGAGGAAAATCGTGGGCAGGTGTATGATGTTCCAAAAGAAGTTCCTGGTGGCTGTCCATTCATGAAGCCAGAGGATTATCAGTACTTTGGGGCTTTGTTAAATGAAGATAACGAGGAAGAATTGTCTCTTGAGGAGCAGAAAGAGAGGAAGATTGTGAAGCTTTTGCTCAAGGTTAAGAATGGCACTCCACCTCAGAGGAAAGCTGCCTTAAGACAGCTTACTGACAAAGCACGGGAGTTTGGTGCAAGTCCATTGTTTAATCGAATTTTGCCTCTGCTGATGCAACCCACTTTGGAAGATCAAGAGAGGCATCTTTTGGTTAAGGTTATCGATAGGGTGTTGTACAAATTGGATGAGTTGGTACGTCCATATGTACATAAGGTTCTTGTTGTGATTGAGCCTCTATTGATTGATGAAGACTATTATGCTCGCGTAGAAGGGCGAGAGATCATCTCCAACTTGAGTAAAGCGGCTGGCTTGGCTACTATGATTGCTGCAATGCGGCCAGACATAGACAATATTGATGAATATGTTAGAAACACAACTGCAAGGGCTTTCAGTGTTGTTACATCTTCACTTGGTGTTCTTGCACTCTTGCCATTCTTGAAGGCAGTGTGTCAGAGTAAGAAATCGTGGCAAGCTCGGCACACTGGAATTAAAATTGTTCAGCAGATAGCTATTTTGATGGGTTGTGCTGTACTTCCACATTTGAGGTCCCTCGTTGAAATCATTGAACAAGGTCTCAATGATGAGAATCAGAAGGTCAGGACAATCACTGCATTGTCTCTGGCTACTTGCTGAGGCTGCAGCTCCATATGGTATCGAGAGCTTTGATTCGGTCTTGAAGCCATTGTGGAAAGGTATAAGGTCACACCGAGGGAAGGTCTTGGCTGCCTTCTTGAAGGCCATCGGTTTTATCATGCCTCTCATGGATGCGATATATGCCAGTTACTATACTAAGGAAGTGATGGTTGTCCTGATTCGCGAGTCAGTCACCTGATGAAGAAATGAAGAAGATTGTGATAAAAGTGGTTAAACAGTGTGTGAGTACAGAGGGTGTAGAAGCAGACTACATTAGAAGTGATATTCTTCCAGAATTCTTCAAGAACTTCTGGGTTAGAAGGATGGCTCTCGATAGGAGAAACTACAGGCAACTTGTGGAGACTACCGTTGAAATAGCAACTAAAACTGGCGTAGCTGATATAGTTGGGAGAATTGTTGAAGATCTTAAAGATGAGAGCGAGCCGTATAGGCGAATGGTTATGGAAGCAATTGAGAAGGTCGTTACAAACTCGGGTGCATCTGATATTGATGCTCGACTTGAAGAGCTTCTTATTGATGGGATTCTGTATGCCTTGCAAGAGCAGACCAGTGACGATGCCAATGTTATGCTCAATGGGTTTGGTGCTGTTGTGAGTGCTCTTGGCCAGAGAGTGAAACCATACCTTCCCCAGATCTGTGGTACAATAAAGTGGCGTTTGAATAACAAAAGCGCGAAGGTGAGGCAGCAGGCTGCAGATCTTATTTCAGGGATTGCTGTTGTCATGAAGCAGTGTCAAGAGGAACAACTGATGGGTCATCTCGGGGTTGTCTTATATGAATATCTCGGTGAAGAGTACCCAGAAGTCCTGTGGTCAATTCTTGGAGCTCTGAAGGCCATTGTTAATGTGATTGGTATGACAAAAATGACTCCTCCTATAAAGGATTTGCTTCCCAGGTTGACACCTATCTTGAAGAATAGACATGAGAAAGTCCAGGAGAACTGTATTGATCTTGTTGGCCGAATTGCAGACAGAGGAGCAGAGTTTGTTCCAGCAAGGGAGGGGATGAGGATCTGTTTTGAACTACTCGAGATGCTGAAGGCCCATAAAAAGGGTATTCGACGAGCAACAGTGAACACTTTTGGTTACATCGCCAAAGCCATTGGACCCCAAGATGTGCTGGCCACTCTTTTGAACAACTTGAAGGTTCAGGAGCGTCAGAATCGTGTCTGCACAACCGTAGCTATCACCATAGTGGCTGAAACCTGTTCTCCTTTCACTGTCCTGCCAGCCTTAATGAACGAGTATCATGCCCCAGAGCTAAATGTGCAGAACGGTGTCCTGAAGTCTCTATCATTTCTATTTGAGTACATTGGCGAAATGGGCAAGGACTATATCTATGCAGTGACTCCACTTCTCAAGGACGCCCTCATGGACAGAGATTTGGTTCATCGACAGACCGCTGCCTCTGCTGTGAAGCACATGGCATTAGGGGTTGCAGGTCTGGGTTGTGAGGATGCACTGATCCACTTACTAAACTACGTATGGCCAAACATATTTGAGACATCTCCTCACATCATCAACGCCGTTACGGAAGCTATTGAATCGATGAGGGTGGCGTTGGGTTCTGCTGTTATTCTGAATTACTGTCTGCAGGGCCTGTTTCATCCTGCTCGGAAGGTTAGGGAAGTATACTGGAAAATATATAATTCGCTGTATATAGGAGCACAAGATGCTCTTGTGGCGGCGTATCCTATTCTAGTCGATCAACACATCAATGTCTACAGCAGGCCCGAGCTAATGGCGTTTGTCTTGTCTGAACTGCAGTTTGTTTTTTCAGGGACAGCTTTAGAATTTGCTTTGTGCAATTTCTGGATACTGTATGATTTCTGAGTTTCTTATTTGCAGCTACTTTCTTATTTTGTTGGTTTGCTAATGTTGTAGTGGTATTGGCAGGTTATGATGAAACAAGAGGGTGCTTTCTCAGAATCCAAACCTGGGTTGTTGTTGAGATCTCTATATGATGCATTGATGATACTTGTTAATGGGATATTTTATGTATCAGTCTCTCTTGTTGAGTCTTGGTTATTTTTTTGTTCCGAGTAGAATGAGATATGTTGATGTGTTTGCTTTACTGTGATAGATTGCTCAGCTGCTGGAGACAGGAGAAGCTGAAGAAACAGTGTCAAAGGCAGAGACAGGTTATTGCTCATGGGCAGTGTTCTAAAAATCACCGATTTATCCTAGCACTCATCTTTTAATCCTTTAATTTGATTCATTCTTGATCAGTCTCAGAAGACATTCTCTGTGCAACTAGCACATAACGTTTTTTTAGAACACTGCTCATGGGTCAAAAGGGCAGCGACCGAGTTTAATTGTTGTTTGTTTTTGTTGTAGCATGTACTAATAATGTTTTTTATCCGCGTTCAAGTACCGAGTTCTTGACTACGCCTGTTAAAGATGCCCAGCAAAGATAGGCTGATCTTGGAGAAGCTGAGATCAGTCAACAACATGGAGGAAACAAAAGCAGATTGTGCAGAGTAGGGAAGATCATTTGAAACAGCCGTTCAAGACCGTTTTTTGTATACAGGAAAATTATATATTTGTGCAACTCCTCAATGTTTGATGTTGTTACTTAATGCTAGTTCAATGGTTTTCACACATTTATCACGAAAATCTTGGATGAGAAGGTCGAGACCAGATAGTCAAAACTTAATCACAAGTTAATTCAACTGTTTAATTATAGATGATAGTAAAATTTCAAAGTCGACGAGCTTTAGCATACCCGTATGCTATGATAGTAGATGGAACACAAAATTAATCTTGAATATGTTATATTGTCATTTCAATCTAAAGGTAAACTATTCTGAACTCGATAAGAATTAATATCTTTCAACCTTTTTTGTTGCCAAAAATTTAAATGAATATGATACTAAGTATGATTATTAACATGATATAATTTGGGCTGTAATAATCAATAAATACCTGATTAAATTGTTAACACTTTAAAAAAGTTAATTTGGCAACCATTTTCAATCGAGACAACAATTATTTATGTATTTGAAAATGGGTAGACATTTTAAATAGACATTAGTTAATTTTTTAAATTTAAGAATAACTAGTAAACGTGGTGAAATGGCGTGGAAGTGGAATCAACTAACCTTCTTCTTCTTCCTCACCAGCCGGTCTCGTCTTCACCTGAAAATCGATCGCAGGAGCTTCAAAAACCGGTCAAATGCGGAACCCTAACCCCCAAAACTAGGGTTCCTCAATCGAATTGAATACGATTTAGGTGCCTTCTCTCACCCGGCACCTCCCTCTGTTCCTGCTGCTTCTAATTCAATCGAATTGCACCATTTCTGATGCAGATTCGCCGTCTCTCTTGAGCCCTAAAATGCGATCATTAGGTTCGATATCAGGTAATCGGCTATTCGAGTGCCACGGGTTATGGCACAATGTGGCTCTCATTGTAGCATCGCTTCTCTTCGCGCTGTATTTGGGGTTTCAGGCCAAAACCAGCTTGATTAGGCTCAAGCATGGGAGGTCACATATCATGATTTCTTATTACATCTGTCTCTGGCTCGTTAGCTTGCTCAATCTCTGCTGGTGCTTCTTTCAGGTGATTACAATCTTTGTTTTGAGTTTGTCAGAACAAAGTCATGTTCTATGCTGAATTGTTTATTTGATGAACTGATTCTGTTGAGTCCTTGTGTGAAGTTTTTGTGTGTTGTTGGTGTTTTCAAGGAAAATAAGTGAGGTAGAAGTAGCAGAGACGATATGATGAATAAGTTAGGTGGAGATTAGTGCATGTAGCTTTAGAGGTTTGGATTCAGAAGAGGCAACCCAGAAAAGTTCTTGCAGCACTTCTATTCAAGAGAGTGATCAAAGACTTGAGAGCTTTGTATTGCTGCATTGAGCTACCGAACCACAGAACCAATGTCCAATTACATAAACAGATGATATGTTCAATTAGCTTAGTTTTACTTCAACATTGGATTCCAAGAATATTGTCAGATAGGCATTGATGTAGGTTACCGAGCTATGTCAATGTGAACGAGATGTGCTTAATGTGTGAAGATTGTCTGAAACAATACCTAGACTTGCCTGTGGATAAGTCTTAAGATTTAGTCGATATATTATGGGCTTAATTATCAAATGCTGCACATCTTCTTGCTTATGTACTTGTATGGTTTATTTTGCTCTTTTCATTTGTTAACAAGGCGTGGGAGTGCAATCCTAACAAAGAAACAGCATGGAATATCCTATCTTTGTTTACAACATCTGGAATGCTGTTTTTGGAAGTGAGCTTGGTGGCCTTTTTATTACAAGGTAATTACGCAAGCGGATTGGAAGCCTTGGCAAGGACTTTTGTAATGTCAGGGTTCATAGTCGGATTCGATATACTTCTCAAGGTAGCTATTCTCTCTTTTAGCTATTCTTTGATTTAGATTCTCTCTAAGGCATATTTGCATTGATACATAATGCCATTTTTGGCAGGCTATTTATCTGTTCGGGTTTGGGATTCCTTTATTCATTGATAGTGATGAACCTACGCATCGGGTGAAGTGGAACTTATGGGTTGTACACAGGCTTGTGCTTACTGCAGTTTATGGGTTCATATTGTTCATGTATCACTCCAGGTGGAGAGAAAGGTTACCAGGTAAACTTCCCCGACGATTCACACTCCTATAAGTTACTATAAACCTATTTCTTACCTTCACTTTCATTCTCCTTCTGCAGCGAGACCTGCATTTTACAACTACATCATCATCATGTTCGCCATGAATGCAACAGCGCTCTTTGGTTGCGCGCTGACTGGAAATGGGGCTAGTTTCGGTTACTGGTAACTCCAAATCTAATCATCTTCAAAAATTCAGTCCAAATCTAAACACTGACAAACTTGTACTTTTCCTTTTGAATTTTCTATCTCAGGTTGTATGGTGGTACGATCGTTTGCTACCATGCGTTCTATCTTCCTCTTATATACATAACTTTTCTAGCCGACTTTTTCCAGGTCATCATCTATATTCATAATCTCGACTCTAAATTTCATTTCTCGAGTTGACAGTCATACATGTATGCATTTGATGATGCAGGACGACGACTTGCATTTGGAGAATGTATACTACTCGCAAATGAAGGATGCAGGTTTCTTGGATGAGTGGTAATGATGTAGTTTCTTTCGTACGTGTAACTACGATCCTGTAAATATACTTTGTATGAAAGGTCTCCCAAAACAAGAATGTGTAATATTTGTATGATGATCTTATGAATAATATAACAGTTTCAAGAAAGATATTGCATTGCAAAGAGAGGACTTATTCTCCAAAACGCATGCTTTCATATATTTCTCTGGGTTTTGATTACAAAAGCTATCTTCGAAAGGCACACAAGTTTTGCTACTTACATGGAAATTGAAAATCAATAGAGACCCAAGAATTTCCACCAGAAAGTTCCTACTACTCCCCAAATGGAGGCATTGACAAGCGCCATTACGAATCCCATTTTGAATATGTCCGGAAGCTCAACGTAACCAGCTGGTAACATAGCACAAGAAAAATGCTTATCAGTCTCAATGCCACCATAAAGATACATATCGGATTAGCAATATGGCACTGAGAATTTGAAGAAATGAATCAAACAATGAATAAGAATTTGGGAAATTACATGCCATTACCTACGCACTGTAATCATTTCACTACCCTTAACTATTAAAGTCATCACAGTAAAATAAGTAAATATATAAGCATTAACAACTGAATTAAGCTAATGATGGTAGTTAGTGCACAATTGATATATAATGCTTAAATATTACTTATTTGATTAAATTTCTTGAAGTGATGATGATATGCAATTTACACGTAGTACATGGTAGTGACATGCAATATAGGTTTATTTGAGGGAAAAAGATAATACCTCCGTAGTAAACGGCAGCTTGACCGCTGCTGTAATGTGTGAGAGCGCCAAAGAGATTCGTGTTGTATGCTAGCCCTAGAGCTGCCAAAACTCCGGGCACTCCAGAAGCCAAGTTCATAGCGAGAAATGCAGAGTACAAAGCTCCAACATGACCAGTCTGACTGGCGAATAGGTAGTGAATTAGGAAATATGATGCTTGAAGAACGACGAATGCAGCTGGCCAGCTTAAGGAGAAAGATCCAAGGCACTTGGCCACACAACCCGACATCCACGAAACAATACCAAGGTTTGTCAATTGACTCGCCATTCCCACTAGAACCGCAAACCAAGCCAAAGTGTCCCATGCTGATTTTTCACTTAAGCAGTCGTCCCAATCGAGGACTCCAAGCAAAAGGAGTATTGATAAACCGATCATCGCAGCTACTACACTCGGTACACCAATAGCATCTCTGCATAAAGAGAATTCAGAATATTTATAATAACCCCGAATAGCTAGATTATTATTGCAGAAGTAACTGAAGCTAAACCTGATTCTGAAACTAAACATTTTTCATATTTCTTGTTATGGTTTTCTAGTTCAATAATTGACGGCAAGGAAGAGGTGATACTTACCCAAAGACCCAGAGAGAGACGGCAAGAAGCATAGTACCGACCATGACCCATTCATTTTTCGATACAGGACCCATTTGCTCCAGCTTCTTTGCAGCCATAGCCGGGGCCTCGGGTGTATCCTTGGTTTCAGGAGGATAAAGCTTGTACAAGATATAAGGAGTTGCCAGAAGAGACACGAGAGCTGGTAAAGAAGCAGCTTTGAACCAAGCAACCCAAGGGCTCGTAACTACGACCCCAAGTTCCTCGGCTAATTTAAGACACAGTAGGTTTTGAGCAGCAGCCGTTAAGAAAAGAGCACTAGAATTGCCAGAAGACTGCCACACAATAAAAAAACACGCATAAGGCCATGGAAACACCAAAATGACAGTTCACAACACCAAATATAGAACCAACGCCACATCTAACAGGCAATAAAACACAAGGGCACCATAACATCAATGCTTGCAACACCTTCCATATGAAAATGACAAATATATGTGCATCAAACATCGATAAACTCATACTCAAGTCCGCATCCTACAGTGAAGAGTCTGGGAATCGGATTTAGAGCTAAGATAACACAACCACACCCAAAACACATTCTCAACTCCACACGATGTTCATAAAGCTACATCTACTTATCCAGTTATACTCCAACCCAATTTCCTTGTTTCACCACACTTCTTCAACATACATAGCTCTAAACTAAACCACAAGGTCACAGAACTGTTAGCATCCTCACAAACCGATCACATACTCAACCTATCAGCATATCCTCAAATGGGTCAATCCCAAATTTGTAGCTTGTCAAACACGAACAATTGGGTCAGCAGAAACAAACCTGAAACTGGGATTGCACAAGGTAAGACCCGAGCTTCCTCGCTGACGGACCGCCCGGCTCGCTCCCAGCAGACAGCGCCAGAGACTTGATGATGGGCAAGAACACCCCGCCGGCCCTTGCGGTGGTGCTGGGCATCGCCGGAGCAATGAGAGCCTCACTAATGGTCAAGCCATAGGACAGCCCCAGAGTGCTCTTCCCCAACCACTTGACGAAGTAGGTGGCGATCCTGTCCCCGAGCCCCGTCTTCACGAAGCCTCTGGCGAAGAAGAATGAGATCACGATCAGCCAGATCACCTCGTTCGTGAACGCCGAGAACGCCGCCGCGAACGGGAGCGTCCTCGTCACGACCGTGGCGGTGAGACCCAAAAACGCCCAAGCTCCCACCGGCAAGGGGCTCAGGACCAGACCCGCGATCGTCGAGAGGAAGATCGAGAGCAACTGCCACGCCTGAGCAGTGACCTCGACGGGTCTGGGCACCAGAAATTGAACGGCGAGGCCGATCGAGACGGAGGCGATTAAGGGTACGAGCTTCGCTCCCTGAGGGGGCGTCTCCGGCGGCGGAGGCGGCGGCGAGGAGGTAGAGGAGCGAATCGGGAATTGGGGTTTTGTGGGTTTTATGGGTTTGAGGAGGGAGAGCGATTTGGGTTTTGTGAGAGAGAGGGTTTGAGAGGGGAGTGATCGGAGAGAGGAGGGTTTGGGGAAGAGGCGGTGGTGGGGACGGCGGTGGAGGAGGAGAGAGGAGGTTGTGCCGGCGGCGAGAGAGTGAAGCACAGCGCTCTCCATGGCGAGAGCGAGAGAGAATTGGAGAATTAGAGAAGAAGGGGTTGGATTGGTCGCTTAAGTGAGTGTTGGGTAGCGGAAATTACGAAGAAAGAGACGTTTTTTCTGATGTGAGGAGGGAAATTAAGCAGAAAGCTTTAGTGTGACATGTCTGTGTTTCTTGTTTGTTTCCCAGGAAAATTTGTTTTTGCCAAACCCAAGTTTAAAAATGGTATAAATTCGAAATTGATTGATCACAAATTTTTTGGAAACGTGAAAAAAATGTCATTTTCTCGGAGATCCAATCCAACAAGCATGAGGACTATAGTCAAGAGTGATTCTGGCCCAGTCAGTAGTGTTGGGCTCTTGGCCCAACAGAAATTACACACTGAAGCAAGGGCTTCAATATGGGCTTGACCCATGCTGATACAATGGTGGGTTTTGGAGTAATATGATTGGTTGGTGATAGTTCTAGGTCACCCGCGGGTGAGAAGAGTCTGTTTCGTCGCTACTAAGCGTGTTTTTGACTTTTTCACATAGTCATCTCCAACTAAAATTTGGGTCATTCAGCTACACTAAGGTATTGAAAATTTCCACCAATTAAGTTTTGGATGAAAAATGTTAATTTTGAGATTTTTTGATACCTTAGTGTAGTTGACTATTTCAAATTTTAGTTGAAGATGATTATGCGTAGAAAAAATTAATTGAGATAGCTATCCGTACTTTTCCCATTATATTTTAGAGATCCTTATATGAATAATTAGCAGTTAAATCCATAGTTATGACTGATTGATATTATATTATTATGATAGTCATTCGTCATTTACTAATGTTGATATCATATTTATTGCCATGTACACGTCATGATATATATCGTATTGATTTATTTCTCTTTTTGTATCCAACAATAATATACAAGCAATATATAAATTTTTCTTAAAATCACTACATTTCATTATGTATTAGATAGAAACAAGAACATATAATTTTACATAATGAAAACTAAACTAGTATATTTCTATACATGAAACCAGAAGATATGGATTTTTCTACTTTTTCCTTGGTTTAGAGTGGTCCATTATCTTGACAACAATTGGTTCCACCAGTGTCCCCAAGTCTTGCTTGGCTCCATCAACCTTAAATTGCACAATTAAGTCACATAAAATGCTGAATAAAGAACCATAATGTTGGGATAAATTGGCAATAATGAAGTAGGTACCTTGTGAATGAGGTCAACTGTGAGGTGAGCATCTTGGGCAGTTACTTTGGATACTTTCTCTACCAAAAGAGCAGCTTCTTTGAGCTTCCCATTGTCTGGGAGCTTCTCTGCCAAATCTTCAGACACCTTCTCTGCTACATTTGCCACCTTCTCCACAACTTGGGCCACTGTCTCTACCTCTTCAAGCACCGCCTCTGCTTCATCTACAACATTCCATTTTTTAACGGTTAGAGTCTCAAATCTAAAAGATGTGAATATATTCACTAGCTTATATAACAATATGGCTTTCACCTATAAGTTTAAGCTTTTAGGTGGGTTGAGCTTCTAATATGGTATCAGAGGTGGATTCTATCTTAAACATGACCTACATATGCCATCGAGCCTAAAAAGCTCATGGATCATGCCATCTGTTTCGGGCCTGAAAAACATATGGATCAGAGGGCGTCCATTCTATATCTGCCCACCGCTCGTCTGTTTCCACGTGCATTTCGAACCGACTTACACGTGAGTAGAGATGTTAGAGCCCCACATCTAAAAGATATGAATCTATTCACCAACTTATATAACAATATGGAGTTCCACCTATAAGCTTAAGCTTTTAGGTAGGTTGGACTTTGATATATATCCACGAACAACATATATAAATCTTTGGACTTTGAATTTGATTGAGTAATGTTACTTCATTGTGAATATGTATGTACCTTCAATCTTTTGTAGTCGCAGCCATTTTTGCTTGAAGAAAGGGAGGAAGAGAGTCAATACCGATCCCAACAGCCACCTTACCCTGCAATGCATCATAAAGATTACTTGTGATGCACATTTTTAATTTCTCGATCTTTCTTCTTCTTTATCATATCAAAATTGATGCTTCAACAACACCAATGTTATAGTATATAACTATAATTGGTTATTAATTATGTTTAAACTTTTAGCTGAGTTGGTCTTCTGTAATAATATCAGAGTACGTAACTATGAACATTCCCGTATCCGTGTCTTCTTGTAAACTCTGACATATATGTTGAATTTCATTTATGTTATGACCCACGTGCAGACAAGCTGGTACACATGAGAGGGCATGGGTGTTGTGATAAGAACTCATTTATGTAATACGAACGTGAAGGAAAACGAGTGATACATGTACACGAGCGTGAGAGAAATAGTGAAACTCAAATTGAAAGAATTTGAAAATAAGGGTGTATGTATATATATGAAAGGAATAGTTACACTCAATTAACAAGGTTGACCATTTAATCGTCAAACTCAAACAAATGCATATGATCAGTTTTACGACCAAGAATCAAGCCATTACTATGAGCTACACAAATCATAGATTCATGTTAGCAAAATTCATCCCTAAGTCAAATCTCATTTTTGTGTATGTTCATGTTCATGTTCATGTCACCTTGACCTCAAATACGAGTCAAGAAAAATAAGAAGTTCTCGTACCATTGTGGAAAGTTATATCCTGAGCGTGTAGTAGTAATTTGTGTTTGGACCTTCCCATCAACATCTTTTATGCTACACAAATGAAAACATATGATCATTTCACATTTCTTATAAAGAAACAAAGAAGACATTTTTTCTAAAATTAAAAGAAAGTTTGGTTTACATATTGGTTCTGGTAGTGACGACCTGCAATCCATGGTGCATGCTACGAGACCCACCAAGCTTCTTAGCACCGACATCACGATCATCAGCCCGAAACGGGCCACGATGCATCAACGAACTGCTGCTCGAATTAGTAGAAGACGATGATCGGTAACGTTGCGCCAGGAATTGGGCAAAACCTTGGAATTTCCCGGGAGCTGCTCTTCCGGACATGTTTGGAGACAATATGGATACAAACGTTGTTTTGTGCGCATATTTATTATGTATTTGGTCGGTCCATGAAATTGTTGCGGAGAGGACATATTTTAGGCCGAAAATGGGTGGAGAAAGATCCTAACACGCCAAGGGATGATGTGGGTTTTGCCGGAAGTTTTGTCCCTTTAAGGTAAAGCCTAAACCTCTTTCTATGTACATCTCTCTTTTGTGCAAAAAGATAAGCAATGTTTTTGCCACTTGTTTCTTGCAAGCTTCAATCTCATCTTCATCGGTCTCTCGAGGTTCCATACTAAATGCGATGATGTCAAAACACAACTTTCGATAATCGAAATGAGATCAGGTACATTTGAATTTGATGGAGACTCAATATTTAAAATCTAACATTACGATGAGTCGAAAATATTTTGAGAATCAAGAGAATATTGGAGTTGGGGCGGTCATCAATGTCTTCCTGCCTTATACTCGAAAGTCCTTATATAA
>JAYMTP010001105.1:0-26387 GCA_036897365.1 Geranium brycei | reverse complement strand
CCATCTCACGCGCCGCCTCCGCCGCGCGTGGGTCGCCGGCGGAGGCCAGCGACGCCATGCTGACGTAGGCGTAGCCCCCGTGCTCGGAGATGGAGTGGAGGAGGGCGGCGGACTCCGAGTCCAGGGTCGGCGTCTCGAGACGGTCGGCGGCAGCGGACATGGGAGGCTCCGGCGGAGCTCCGGCGATGGGTTTGTTTGTTTGTTGTGTGTGTGCGTGTGAAGGAGAAAGATAAGAGGAAAAAAATAAAGTGTATTGGAAAAGTTGTGGGCTTTACTACGTGTCATCTGCCGGAAAAATATCTTCTTGTGACATGTCGTTTTCTTGGGAAGACTAAGGCTTGGTGGAAAATATCTTTCTTAGTAACCAAACAAACCCTTTACTATCGGAAGATATTTTGGAGAAGGAAAATAAATTAAAAATGTTTTCTCTGATTAACCTTTTATCATAAGAAATATAAAAAAATATTGGGCTTCAACTCTAGGGAGATCTTTTCTTGAGAAAAAAAATATCATATTATAAAGACAACATTCACAAAACTAGGAAGGACAACACACTCGACATGACCACCCTGGCTAAGAAATAAGTAACTCTATTTGCTGATCGATCACAGGAAAAAAAATTAACACTAAAGAGAGATGATAACAAGTGTAGGCATTATGATACGACCGCTTCTTGAGGAGAAGCCGGCATGCGGTCACTATTCAAGTTTAAGGCCATAACTTGACGACATGTCTCCAGAACCACGACATTTGGATGCGAGCATGGGTACCAAATTTAACCAAGGGCTAGTCAAACTCTCAGTGCCTCCACGGTAAAAGTTGTATCGATTTATTTCAGTCTCGGAACAATAACTTGAGCCGGCGTCGCCGTTTTCTCGCGTTGGACTTGAGGTCACCTTCTTTTTTTAAATATCAATCATATCACATGTGGCCGTTTCTGATTGGATATGGGGGAGAAAGAGGGCTGAAAGGGAGATTGAATGAGGGTAATTTGAGCATTTAAGAAAAATATATCTTATTGTAACAAATTATAGATTAGGTTATAAAAAGGTCACAAATGGTAGTTGGGTAACTGATGGGCGGAAATCTCTTGCGAGACTTCTTACTCCCGTATGCACTCGGTCGTCATGTAATATATGACGTTTTTAGTGCTCCTAATTATTGATCATTCGGAGATTGTTAGCTAGTGGACGCTAAAGTAAGCATGTCTAGTGTATCGGGTTCAAGCAAAAAACAGAGTTGGGTTCTTTCTAAAATTGCTGAAGTTCTTAACGATCCACACCACCCTCAAAAGCATGCAAATACTAACACATTACTTTTCAATCAAGATTAGGGAGGCTCAAGCGATTGGAGAATGTCATATGTTAGCATCCAAAACACACTATGAGATAATTAATTAAGGACCTAATTACCAATTCGAGTTCAGAGTGATCAATCTTATGTCAAAATTAGGACAAATTAGTCTTATGAATCTACCATCCACTTGCTTTTGGTGTTGATAGCGGTGTTAGTGCTTTACATGCAATTACTCTCGTATTTACCTTTTCATATGGACAAAAGTGTCAATTTGAGTTCTACTTACTCTATTTCATTTAGATTGATTGTCGATGACCTTTCATCCTAAATTAAATTACCACCAAACCTTTTTAGGAGGTTGAGCATTAAGGTACATAATTAGAATCCTAATCCAAGTCTAATTCATGCAATCAATGCCTATTCTACTCGATTCCCCTCTCCTTAATTATGAAATTAGCTTCTCATTATTAAAATATGAACATGCAAAACCAAATTACTCCCATGATTCATAATTCAAATCATGCAAATCAACAATCTATACTTAACATCTCAATTTAATGATAAATAATCATAAATTATATAGCATCGATCAGTATTTTTAAATTTCAACTCAATTCATGCTATTTCTCATTTGGAAAGACTAATATCATAACATTTGTTTATTTAGAAAGACTAATATGTCCTAAAACTCTAAGTTTCATTTGGTATTCAGTTGAAGTTAAAATGATCATTTAGTATTTATCAATTAATTTTACCATTTTGAAATTATACAGGGAATGTATTTTAGACTTTTTATTTATCAATTATGTTAGATTTAGCCAAAGTTAACTTAAGTGTAATTTTATAATTTAAAAATAATTGAGGTGTTTGTATAAAAAATTAAGTTATAATACTAAACTCGAAAATAGACGAACTTGAATGCATTGATGTTTGATTATCCCTTATATATTTGTTTGCTTGTCACAAAATAGATCCAATTATGGATCATCCAGTCACTCCATTAACATCACTGCATGTTTTACTTGGGTCGGAAAAAATTAATGTTATTGAGAAACTTAATTTAGTTTTTGAGAAAATCGATAATCATTAAATTTGACTATTACAATTTTGATCAGGGATAATGACACTTTGTTACACCTAACTATATCAAAATGACACTTTCATACTCTAACTAGAATCTTCTCTTTTATAGTACCTTAACTATTTTTTTGTGACAATATACAGTAAAAAGACTAAAATGTTCTCCAATGACTTTTAAATTTTCAAAATGTGCCATGAACAGTAAACCGATTCAAATTAAACTGGTTCAATTTTGGATTTTAATTTGAACCGATTTAATGGACCGGACTGAACCAGAGATTGTTCAAATTGAATTGGTTCAATAAGGGGTAGTTTAGGTATTTTAGAGATAAATTGTCACAAAAAAATTGTCAGGGTACTAAAAAAAAGAAGATTATAGTTAGGGTATGAAAGTGTCATTTCGCTATAGTTAGGTGTAACAAAGTGTCATTATCCCTTTTGATTAATATATAATTAAAATCTTTAGTGAAGTCGAGAATAGATGTTTATATCAATTGAGTTTGACTATCTTCACTGTCGACTTATATTTACGTTTGATCGATAATAAAAATAGAGATAATCTCACATAAATGTTAGTTTTAGGTGTAAAACGACCAAAATATTCTTAATTGTTGTTCAAACTCATACCATGAGCCCATTTGATTCCCTTTCTCCTTTCTCCTCTCTTCCTCCTCATTCTCTCTCTTTGATCCCAATTCTTATTTCTTTTAACTCCACTTTTGTGATTCAAATTTCAGCCATACCCCATAAATGAATTAAACAAACATGTTCAAAACTATTGGTTCCTCAAAATATACTAATTAGTCAAACTACAAAAGCGAGTTTCGTAAACTCTTACGTAAAAGCAATATTGTAAAAAACGATAGCCGCTAGTCGGTTGAATAAAACATTTTGGTGACTAATCAGGAATTAATTGGAGATTCATTATAAATAAACATAATGTAAGGATTAATCAGAAATTGTAAAAAGTTAATGAACGACTAGTCGAAAGATTAATCGAACATGTCAAAAATTTTTACAACATTATTTAAAAGACGGAACGAGTAAAAGGAATCGGCCCCTTTGTTACCAAACACGTGGCCTTAATATTTACATTTTGTTCATCAATATTCATCAAACAAATACATATGCAATAATAATATTACATACACAAGAAAGCTATATATTTTTTATAAATACTCTGTTTGACCATATTCACCAGAAATTGAAGGACAAGAAAACAAAATTCAAGAGACAGGTCATAAACAACACAAAATCGATCAGCAGTAGAAATCAACAAAAAGGGCATTAATCGATTACTGAAAACTAAAATAAGATAAAATATATGAGTCAGCAAACAAGAACTCCAAAATGAGCCGATCTCTATACAACAGTACCCAGAAACCCACAAAAACTCGATCACTATGTCTTCGATTCTACATCTACCATAAAAATGAAAACTTTTTAAGGTTGAGCGAGGTCTCAAGGTCCGGTGGGGTCGCTGTTGTGGTGAAGCGGGTCGGGTCCGGTCGGGACCAGCCTGGCCGAGTCCTCCACCTCCGGTTCGTCAACAATCCCCTGTTTCAGTCAACACAAAACAGGGCAAATCGGAAAACCCAGAAATCGATTGGTAACACTGAAAAAGCGTAAATGGGTTTTTATTTTTCTGGGTTCGTTTCTTTACCAGAGAGGCATTGGTGGTAGTTTGTTCTGGTGTCTCCGCCATTGGAGCGCCGTGGAAGCCTGAGGAACAAAAACAGAGTGGTGAAGAAATTGAAAGCATGAAACAGAGAGAGAGCGAGAGGAGGAGGAAGGAGGAGAAGGACTCACGAATGGAGTGAACAGAGAGGGCCATCGAAAAGAGGACGACCCAGACAAGAGCTCTCAGAATCGCCATTGCTGTTCGTTTTGAGGTTTCGCAGAGAAACAGAGAGCAGCTTTTGTTCTGTTAGCGATTTGCTCCTCTCACAAGACCTATGTAGGCGACGAAGGGGGAGAAATGACCCTCCTGCCCCTGCTGGCCCCTCGCAATCACGGTCACCGTCGAGCAGAGTCAGCGAAGGCAGAGGGGTAAATGCGTCTTTGCGCAAGACGACGCGGTGTCCTCCTCTCGCGCCGGTACGGAGACACGTGGAGGGAGGCGATTGGAGGGTTTTCGAAATCGCACGACACGCACTCTGAAAGCATCGTCGTCGTCCAAATCATTGGGTGTGGGTCCCACGCGATCAAGGCGCCAGCATGGTGCGCGAATTTACGATCTTGACCTTTGCTCCCACGCCGTGGTCGTCTGCGTCAGGCCGTCGGGTTGAGGGTATTAAAGGCAATTCGAGTACCGGTCTAGCGTGGTAGGTACAGGAACCTAGGACTAGCTATGCTGACCGTTGTCTTTTACTCATTTATTTACGCCATTTTATTTAAATTTAAATAAAATTAAAAAAACCTCCTTTTTTTCTAATTTACTGTTTATTATTTTCTCAAGGGTAAACTTGACAAACTAATTATCACAAGACTCTGGACCAAATTTTTGTAAAATGACGATTTTATCCCTTCGTCGAATAAATATCAGGAGCATATTATTTTTTTTACGTAAAGAAAAATTAAAAATGACAATTATAATTTATAGGGGCATGTAAAATGACAATTATAATTTATAGGGGCATATAAAATGACAATTATAAGTTATAAGGGCATAAAAACTTGTATTTTTTCATACAATTAAGATTATATATCTGAATTAGATTATGTGGATTGATTGAGCTACACACTGAAAATATGGATAATGAAACTTTGTTACACTTAACTATAGTGAAATGACACTTTTATACCTTAATTAAATTTTTTTAGTACTCTAACTATTTTTAAGAAGAACATACCCCTAAAATGCTTAAAATACCTAAACTACATTTGGATCAATTGAAAAAAAATTATAGAATTGACACATAAAATACTTAAACAATAGAATTGACACATCAAATAGAATTTAAAAAAATGCTACTCAGATAGTTCAGGTATTTTACGTGTCAATTGTACTTTTTTCAGTATAGTATCATCCATACTTTTCACATTGTACAAATTAGACTATTTTCATCCGAAAATATTATTATTGTATTACAAAATGAAACTAAAATAATCAAAAGCATTCAAAAATAGTTGATAAAAAAATTATGAAGAGTTGCAGGAGGCGCAGTAGTTATTTTTTTGTTGGTAAGTTAAAGAGCATGACTTATAAATTAAATTTCATTGATTACAATTATACCTATTCGAACAACATTATTCAAATTTATTCAGCTCAATCACCTCATTTGTAACAATAAAAGAAGCTTGGATCACAAGCCAACCCCAAATTAACAAGCAACCAAGCAAGGCTACACAACCATAGTTCTAAAAACTGCTAGACACTAATCAGACCAATAAGGCGTCAGAGAAATAATCAAAGACTTATCGGATTAGTCAGAAATTTTTAGAACAATGCAAATGCAAAGTACTACAGTGACAATACAAATTCTTAACTGAAACTTTAACCTTAAGACCATTTAGAACTAAATTATCAATAACTGGAAACACCTTAACACTAATCTACACGAGCAACAACAACACAATTCAATCCTCAGAAAGCTCTATATAAACTCATTTCACATGCAGTATGTAATAGACACAAGCAACAACCCAATTCAATCCTCAGAAAGCTGTCTGAACCCATTTCAAATGCAATATGCAATCTCATCATCTACTTCTTTCTTTGAGCTCCAAACCAATTCAACATCATACAATCTATGCACACAATTCATCAATTACGCGATCACAGAATTACATCATAATATGAGTTGAAAGACATACAACACATCTAAGATGTTTAAGAGGAAGCTGAAGAACATAGCCTGAAACGACTCCTTTTCACCAATTATGCGATCACAGAATTACACCATAATATGAGTTGAAAGACATACAAAACAGCTAAGATGTTTAAGTGGAAGCTGAAGAACATAGCCTGATACGACTCCTTTTCACCGATGTGAAATAACATCTTTGTGCACCAAATACTTCACACCCTAGGACCAAATGACGATAGGGTGTGAAGAGATTGATGGATAAAACAAACAGTCACTTAGTAGCAAGAACAGCCTTTAGCAACACCTCTTATTGAGCTAGAAAAACTTGAGCCCGTGCTATCATACACTTTCAGGCATAAATGAGCAAAATCTTATATGTGAATCCAAATCTAGAGTAGATGAAAAAACTCGTAGCCTTTTACTGGCCTTTGCCTCCCTTTTTTTTCTCAGGCAACATAACATTAGTACAATATCATCCTGCTAAAGCACTATGATCTCTACATGGTAATAATAAGTTTATGCAAAGCCAAAAAAGCATAAGGTAAATATGTCCAGCTTTGCACACTACTGTCCTTCTGAAACCTCAGTATGAAGATCAATGGCAAACTATAATTCAGACCAATTTAAACCAGAGTTTTGCAGGAACAAGCAACTTCCTAAAATAAACTGTAGGGGCACAAAGGTAATTTCAGCCTAGTAAAACATCAACAGAAAAGAGAATATTAACATGACCATATTTACCAAAATCCAAGTCCAAGGAAAATAACAAATTGAACTTAAATGCCATCTAGCCGGTCTTATTCATTTACATAAATTCTTGCTCTGCTCCATGTAGCTTGCTACGTTATTCAGTGATAAAAAAAATATAAGCTCATAACTTACAGTCTCCAATTGCACATATGGTCGCTCACCCACGTCAGTTTGGATGCATTTTTGCAGTCCCTGAAAAACATATAATAGATACGTCAGACACAAATCTATAACAATGAAAATGTAATCAAAAGGGGAAGTTGGATAGTATCACTCACAATGTAAAAGCTTCAAAGTAGTACCAAAAACCTCACTATCTATGCACCGAGGTAATGGATCAACTCATCATCATCAAACGAGAAGTCTATATCAGAGGTATCTATTGAACTTAAACCATCGATTCCAAAATCAAACGGGCTGTTGAATCCACCGAAATCCAACGACAGACTATTGAGCGGAGACCCAAAGTGGCTATCGAGATGTCTATCTCGATCGGGAAATGTGTCTTTCACATAATGCATGTCTCCTCCGGTTATCTCATTTCCATCACTGTGCAGCATAGGTGCAAGAACTCCGGTATCTTCTGGCCTGATTTGGGGTTCGTTCGTTACCATCTGAGAATGTTGCACGTCATGACTAGGTCCATAATCGGTCGCTGATGCATGGTAGTAGTGATAATTGTGATGCAACTCTGTGTTTTGCACTAGAGGATAAAGTAAAGGCCTTCCGTCCACTCTCATGCTCTGTGTGGAGATGGGATCCACAGAAGGAAATTGACTGACATTAGAAGCTGGAAGCTGGGGTCGCCTCTCGTAATCTTCCTCTATCGGCCTCAAACCTGCCATCGCCACCGGATCATTTCCATGGCCGGTTCCATGCATATGGTTTATATCAGGTAACATGTCTCTTGGCTCATAGCCTAGATTGTATTCAATCAACGGCACGTCATTATCCACATTGTTTATGTCAGGTACAGTGTCTCTTGGCTCATACACTACTAAGTTGTTAGATGTTGCAGGCTGCTGATCAGAAGAATTTGATTGTATGCGAGGCCTTTTATTCTTCTTAGGTTTCTTGGTTGCCTCCTCTTTATCTCGGAGACGAACAGGACGAGCAGTGTTATCCTGAGTGTTTGCTGGTTGACTGCTCCTGTCATCTTTTGAAGAGACAGAACGCAAACCATCTTCAACACCGCCTACATCATAATCGCTATCGCTACTAATAGCAGGCTGCTTCTTTCCATTGCGCCTACCTGCAGGCGTCTCGGTTATGCTAGACGTGCCGTTATCGCTAGGCTGCCGAACCAGGGATTCCTCCCGGCCCAAAACCCCCAACCAAATCGCGCTCTCCTTTGCCGTCATCTTATCCTGTAAGCACTTTGACTGGCGGACATGTCTCCTTATCTTTGCTACGTCGGGTGACATGTGCTTGATCACAGCAGTCAACACTCCAACTTTCCACATCTTCTTCAAATCGTGCGGCTTCTTGTAAGGAGGGCTCTGGGCCTGGGGCAGCCCTAATTTAGCCCACCAATCTTCATTCCCGGCCGGCCACCAAGGTGGCGGAACGCCTTTCTCCAACGGGTACTTTCGCTGAGGGGGGTCACAGTGTTGCATCAGAGACGACAGAAGAGAACCAAGAGTCGCATCCTGCAGGTCTTGAAGAGAGCTTTGGGAGTTACCATTCCGGGCATTTTCCGCTTCGCTCATAGCCAAACACTCCGCTTCGTACTTAGCAATTGCCGCAGGCCCATTCTTATCAAACTTGACCTTCTCCTTCCACCAAGCCCTTATGTTATCAGATGCACCGCTAACCGGCTTACCCTTCTCGGGAATGATCCCGTACACAAATCCACGCGCCTTGCACACTTCCATCAGCTTCAACATGTACTTGAGAATCCCGTCCTGTGCTCTAGACATTTTCTTCCTCCGAGCCTGATCAGAGGTCTGTTTAGGCTTCTGCTTCTCCGCAGCTTGTTGGGCTGCAAGCTTCTGTCTATCCTTAATCCTCTGCAATTTGATTCGATCCTTCCACATCCGCCTCTCCAAATCTTCCGCCTCAATTTCTTCATCGCTGACATCTTTATCCGCGATATTTTGGCACCTTATGTCGTCGACCTCAATATCCGAACTATCGCCCAATGTGTCAGCAACCATCAACAAACGCTCCATTCAGTCACAAAACTGGGTATCCAAAGTAATTGTGGTTTCGTAGGCTTAACTTCTGAACACTAAACAATACAATATTCAGAATTCCAATCCCTCTTCTGCTTCTTTCATTCCCTCTCAGAATCCAAAACAGAAACACCAAAAATGACTATTCACAACAACAAAAAATCCCTCTTCTCTCTCTCTCTCTCTCTGATAATACCAAGTACCAACCAGTAATCACCTATCAAAATCAACAAAAAGGCTTACATGAAAATACACAAAAATGATACCCTAAGAACACACACAAACATATCCAGATCAATTCACACATCAAAAATAATAAAAAGGAAACAAATTTCACATACCCAGATCATTTTACACATCAAAAGTCATAAAAAGACAACAAATTTCAGATATTCCCACAGAGAATAATAAAAAACACAATCAATCAGAAACTACCCACAAAACACATCCAACCAATTCCTTCAAATGAACCATCACCCAGAAACACTGAACAGAGCAATACCAAAACCAGATAAAAAGGAGAGAGAACCAACCGGTCGAGCCCAATCTCCTCGCCTTCAAGCTCCGATTAGAGCCACCACTTCACTGAGCAGATCTCGGAATGTCAAAATTCGCAGAACCCTAGACGACGGGTCTCCCTATGAATTTATAGAAGCTGACGAAATTCGAGAGAAAGGGGACGAATCCGATAAAGAGAATTGAATAAAAAATAAAATGGTATTTATTTAATTTAATTTATTTACTTTGCACACAGAGCACTATCACATTCACAGGTTGATATTAAAACTGAGAAACGACTGTCGATTTTATTTAGGGAGAAAATAAATAATAGTAATAATAATAATTTAGTATTTTATTGTGAGTTAGAGATTTAGAAAATTAATAATAATAAAATAATAATTCAGTATTTTATTGTGAGTTAAAGATTTAGAAAATAAATAATATAACTATTTAGTATTTATCGTGAGTGAGAGATTTAGAGGACAAAAACAAATTGGAGTTGGCCTTTACGGGGGTGGGATCGGGTGCATCGCGCCTATCGTGTCCCAGTGTTCCTTTTTCTCATTTGTCCCCTTCACAACCCGAAAGGCCCTTTTACATTTTCACTTTTTTTTATACATGTGATTTTTGGTCATAAATAATTGGAATAACGTGAGTTAAATAAAGGTTACGGTTTGATTTTAATTTGTTCGTAAGAAGTTAGTTGAGAAAATTTTAGACCCACTTTACTACGTTTTATTTTTAAAAAAATTACACCGTTATGTGGTATTTGCAGTTCAGAGAGGAAACGACATCGTTTCGCATGAGATCTGGTCGGAGCTGAGGAGGAGGGCAATGGATTTGTGGAATTCGGTTGTAAAAGATGTTTTGGAGATGAAATCGGACCTCGTAGGTCTCGATCTCAACCACGTCGTTGTGAGACGACTTGTTTCGTCATGGACGGTCTCGATCGAGAGAGGGTTACGTGCAACTGTGGTTGTGTGTAAGAGTAGGATACCCGGAATGACGTGGCAAACAACACCTTAATCTAAGTCCATTTGTTGTTGATATCTGGAAGATGAGCAGAGACAAGAAATCCGAGTGTTAGAAGGTAGGAACCGTGACGTGGTATGGGAGCCACTGACTTGAAAGTAATTTCCAGTTAGACCGAGGTGGCGATAGTATGCCGGATGCCTCTGAGGTTGACACGGTTATCCCTCTGCTAGCGCGCCCACTCGCACAAGAGAGACTCAAGATTGCAATATCACAATCCAGGAAAGAGATAAAGAGAGAGTTTCGTATGGTTTTTTGTTTTCTCATTCACATCTGATCAGACTTCTGGTATTTATAGGACCACCATAAAATGCCAAAGGTGATAATCATAATGATCATAAAGTCTATAGACAAAAAGAAACAAAATTGATTTTAATAAAACTCAAATAAATTCAGGAAAAATGAAAGGTCTCCATTAAAATCTAAATTTATATATTTAAAACGGATTTAAGGTGAATTTACCAAATGCCTAAAGCCCGATCTCGGTCCGGTCGGTCTGTCGGCGGCGGCGGCGCGCGTGTGGGTTCGGCCCAAGTCTCAGATTACTCCTAATAGGTCCACACAAACAAATAAGTAGAGCAAATCAATACAAACCAAAAAAATGGAATCAACTACTTTCCATGTAGGACAAATAAACAAAAGAAACAAAATTACTTCAGACATTTCAAGAGACATAAACCCACATTGTGAACTTTAAATTTAGTTGCTTTGCGGTTAGTTTATAAGATTTAGTGTTTTAACGTTCTAAATGATTTTGTATCAACTATTGTGAGGATTTTGTTTGATTATTTCGGATTAGTTTGTGGATTCCACATACTTTTAAGTAGTTGGTATGTGTGTTTAGTTTAATTTGCTGGTCTGAGTTCTCTAGAGGAATAAAAGAGAATGGAAAAAGGAGAAATTTTGAATCACAATCAGGATTGTTCTGATCGATTCAATTTGAAAACTAACGATGTTAACTTAAAATTAAGCGAAATGTAATGAAGTGAGTTAAAAATATTTTCAAGTGGCATCTCACAAATAATTAAAATAAGATGCAGTTACATGAGAAATATATGTAATCAACTATGTTTATATGAGATTATCCCTAAATAATTTTAAACCATTAAAAATCAACAAATTTTACATCAATTTAAACTTTACGGAGATTAATCTTATTTTCACAGTAATTCAAGTCGATCAACTTTTTTTTATGTAACATTATCCATTAAAAATGAAAACAATATATTCTCATAAAATATGATTGCAGGTACCTTTAAAAGCAATAAAACCTTATTCATCTCTTAAAAAAAACTTTATTCATTTATATATTTTTAGAAATGTTTATTAGTATTTTAACCTTTTTTTGTTAAGTTTATCCACGCAATTAAACATATATAAATGACAGTTATATTCCACCACGCGACACCGTTTTCGTCCTCCACGCGGTTAAAAAACATGTTTCAAAAAATGAGTACCGCCGTACTTTTAACCTATTGCCAAATGACAAGTTTTTTTATAGTAAAATTGACATAAGTTTATAAATTAAACGAGAGTTGAGAATATCATTTTACATGGTTTTAAATGTATTAATAAATTTGAAAAGTTACGGCAGTAAACTGAAAATAACTAATAGTTGTATACAGTAAATTGTCGTTTTTAAGGTGAACGTTTTTTTTCAATTTATAGAGAAATGCATTCTATAAATACCATTATATTTTTTTATTGATATGATAAAAGTTATTCTCCATATATGATCATGACATTGTAGGAAACAAAACACAAAGAGTCTCCAAAACTTGCCAATTCTCAGCTTGCTCTAACTATCTCCCCCTTCATTGCCAGCCCCAGCGCCGGCAGGCTCCCTCCTTCCTCCACCCTCACCCCCGGCATTGCCACCGCCCGACTCCCGACAAACCCCCCTTCCCCGACCTCGATCCTCCCGAACTTCACCCTCCCCCCCTCGCCCTCGTAGACGTGCCCGAACAGCAGCGCCTCCCTCCCGACGCACCCGCCCCGCTCTATCCTCACCATCTCCGGGTTCAGCATCGCCCCCGCGCTGTCCACGTAGGCTCCCCCGTCGAGCTCCACCTCTGCCCCCATCAGCCTCATCAGTAGAATGAACCAGAACGACCCGCTCATTGTTTCCATGAAGTAGTCTCCGGCGACCGTCCTGAATGCCTGCCATATGGTGTCCAGGTAGACCCCGACGCCCCATATCATCGCGGTTTCTTGGTCGCTCTTCTTCCCGACGAGCACCCATTTGGCGGCCGCGCAGGCTAGCGCTGCCAGGATCCCCGAGGAGGCATAGAATAGAGGGATCAACCAGTGTAGTGAGATTTCGCTCGAGTTTTGCAAATGTAGCATGAACTCGAGCGGGGTGAATATGATTAGTGCCATCAGGAAGTAAGGCAGGAAGGTCTGGAGCGCCGGTTGAGCCAGGGTCAGCCAGGCGGTCTGGCGCCATGTCCTCGCCAGGGTCACAGGCGGGTCTTCGGTTTTGTCTAATGGTCGCTGCGCGGCCACTGGACACCCGGAGAGGTTGACCTTGACGTCGGACTGTTCCAGGAAGACCCGCCAGGATTCTGGGAGAGCCTGGCCGTTTCGGAGATGCTGGCAAATCTCGTAGATCAGGGATCGACCGTGGTCGATCGAGGCGCTCTGGGAGGACGATGACGCCCGGATGACATCCACCTCGTGGCGCCGGAGGAAGGGATTGAACTCTAGAGATTCAGACTCTTCCGGGGTGAGGCTCTCATCGATGATGATCTCTCCGATGTCGATGTACGGGAAGTCGACCTCGTCCCAGGGCTTGGTGCAGTCAAGGGCCACGTCGCGGGAGGGCTCGTCGCCTGGCACTGGCCTGACCTGCAGCTGGAAAATGTAGTGGACGCCGCCCGGGGAGCTCACACGGCGCTGGAAGTCATCGGCCAGGAAGAGGAGCGGGCGGGAGTCGTTCTCGCTTCTTGGGATCGCGCCTGTGTCAGGCGGGAGGATCCCGATGGGCTCGACTTTCCCGGCATCCTCCCTGATGGACTTGTCGGACGGCCTCAGCTTGAACTTGACGTACATTTCCCGCCCGTCAGCGAACCTGAACAGCCTGCAGATGTTCGAATAATAATGCAGCTCGGCGTATGAGTCCGACAGGCGCAGAGATGCCCAGACCGCGTCGCGCACGTGCGGGGCGTGTTTCACGTACTCCTCCCTTGCCGGGAGCCCGCACACCAGCCACGTTGCGAAGTCAGCGATCGTCCTCGCGTAGAATGCATTCCCGGTCTTCAGCGTCAGGTCAAGAACCGGTGGCTCCTCGGTACCTTCCTCTGCAAGTATCCTCAGCGCTGCACCTCGTGCGTCAATTCTCGCATCGTCGTCAGCGCTCAGGCTGTTGCTGTGCCTGATTACGACGGGGAAGTGCTTCCCCGGGGAAAATATGCTGTGATCTGGAAACCCTTCAATTTTCTCGTAGATTTTCAAAAACCCTTTCCCGGAAACGCCAATCCGATGGAAGTATCTTGATTTCACCTTTAGGGTTGTCACGGCTAAATTCGCCGACAGGTTGCCAACAATCTTTTTATACTTCACGTCCATCTCTTCGATCCGCTCCTCCAAGGCGTGCTTCGTGTTCTTGATCATGACGGGCGCCTGAGAGCCGATGTAAACGCCGCCTGACTGAAGAACTGAGCCCATGGGGGCGACCGACAACGCGCCGAGAATGACATCTCTCTGAATCACAGATCCTGGGAGGACGAGACTCTGGCTCCCGATCACTGAATTGCTCTGCACCTCGACGCTCCCATGAACGTATCCATCGGAGGCGTAGAAGCCAGGAACTAAGCGGCTGAAGTCACCCAAATGCACGCCGTCGGATATAGAAACCAGGTGAGGGTCGGAAACCGGGTTGATGGCCCGGATCGAGCAGTGCCTGCCGACTCTCGCGCCCAAGAGGCGCAGGTACACGCAGAAGGCTTCTGTCCCGGAGAGGAGCTTGGCGAACCTGACGTGGCACGCGACGGTGAGCTGGTGGCGGAGGCAGGTTCTCAGGTGAGGCTGCTCTTTCCCTTGCTTGCCGGTGAGGAGGCGGGCGAGCACGCCCGTTAGGAGGCTGAGTATCAGGCCGTGCGCTAAGTAAGCAGCACCTACTGTGATGGCGAAGGTAGCGGGATTTGTATTGACAGTTGGGAACATGGCCGCATATGCAACGACAGAGAAGGGCAGCCAGTGGAACGCTCCGGCTGTGCAGAGAAACGTGAAGCGCTGAACTGAAGGAGAGTCGCCGGAAAGAAAAATGTAGAGGAAATACATGATGGCTGCTGATAGAGAGCTGAGGAAATCGACCATGTAGATCCCGGCGAACTGGTAGATAGCTTCCGTTTTAGTGTTGCTGGTCATCAGCGTCGTGCCCTGAAAAACCGTTCACGACGGGAAATAAAAAAGTACCATCAGTTTCTAGTTTCCGTTCACAATTGCAAAAAAATAGATTCATTCTTGATGATGACAAATTTATTTGCAATGCATAAATTAACCTACAGTTTCTAGTTTTCGTTCTTCAGAACGCAGTTCGTGCAACAAATCATTAACCTATGATTCACCATTGCAGCCTATTTCATCGACTTTGTTGTTGCATACCAGAAAATAGATTCATTCTTAATGAACACTACTGATTGTGAGTTATCAGAATATTGTAATGCATACCTATAATCAGTTTCTAGTTTTCGTTCTTCAGAATGTAGTTCGTGCAATGAATCATTAACCTACAGTTCAACATTTCAGCCTATTTCATTGAGTGTGTGATTGCATACCAGAAAATAGATTAATTCTTAATGAACATGACGGATTTATCAGAATATTGTAATGCTTAACTATATAATCAGAGTTTTCGTTATTCAGAATGTAGTTTGTGCAAGGAATCGTTGACCTACATTTCAACATTTTAGCCTATCTCATCGAGTTTGGTTGTTGCATACCGGAATTCTTGATGAACACGACGAATTTATCAGAATATTGTAATGCATAACTATATATAATCAGTTTTTAGCTTTCGTTCTTCAGAATGTAGTTCGTGCAACAAATCATTAACCTACAACTCAACATTTCTGCCTATTTCACCGAGTTTTGTTGTTGCATACTAGAATTCTTAATGGACATGACAGATTTATCATAATATTGTAATGCATAACTATATACAATCAGTTTCTAGTTTTTGTTCTTCAGAGTGTAGTTCGTGCAACGAATCATAAACCTACAATTCACCATTTCAGCCTATTTCATCGACTTTTGTAGTTGCATACCAGAATTCTTGATGAACATGACGGATTTATGAGAATATTGTAATGCATGACTATATATAATCCGTTTCTAGTTTTCGTTCTTCAGAATGTAGTTTGTAGAACGAATCATTAACCTACGATTCACCATTTCAGCCTATTTCATCGAGTTTGTTGTTGCATACCAGAACATAGACTCATTCTCGATGAACACGACGAATTTATTTGCAATGCATAACAATAAAGAAGAGACCGCTTACCTTTTTAGCATTGTAAGGTTTCGGAGATCTCAGCACAGGTTTGCCTCCTTCGGTCCTCTGCAGAGCCAGTACCTCAGCCTCTTCCGCCAAGAAACTGCCCTTCTGGAGGACGGCGTAGGGTCCAACCGAAGAGTTCCTGCCAATTCTGATCGGCATGAAGCCCAGGACTCCATTCCTGACCTCGTGGCTTTGAATCAAAGCTCCTTCTGCAATGACAGCTCCATCTCCAATCGACACGAGAGATGGGTCTGTGATCTCAACAGTGTCGATCATAACAGACGACCCAATCCTAGCCCCGAGCATCTCAAACCAGTAGTTCAAGAAAACCGTTCCTCTAAGATGAACTGCAAGAACCTTTGAAGAAACTTCTTGCGCCTTGTAAAGCGCCCACCATCTGATGAAGTCCGTCGACCAGATGGAGATTTCGGGGGTTAGAGTGTAGTTTGGCCGCAAGAATGAGTTTCCAAAGAAAGCAATGCAAATGCCGGTGGAGATCATGCAAGCGATCCAAGCGAGAGGAGCAAATGCCAATGATATGGCGTAGTCTAGCCAAGGTGCTCCGGCTGTCCATGTCCGGATTGTTGATAATAGGCTTGTGGAAGCTGAAATCGATAGATATGCAGGAAGCATGAGCAGTGCAGATACATAGACAAGAGCCAGAAGCTGTAAAAACCATAAACCCATTTGGTGGAATTTGGATACTTCAGTGACCAACTCAGCAGAATCGAACTCAGTCTCCAGGAGATAGGATGGAGCGGTTGTGTCCTGAGGTTGAGCCTTCATCACAAGGCTCTCGGAAAAGCTTGCCAGGTCAGCAATGCAGGTTGTTGTGAAGATATCAACCGCCCCAACCGGCACTCCAAGGAAATCAGAAAGCTTCTGAGCCGCCCTGACGACACCAATCGAGTCAATCCCATACGACACCAGGTTCTCGGTGGGAGAGATGTTGCTGACATGAATCCCCGTCTGCTCAGCGACCAGTGCGCGTAGAAACTCCACGATTTCCTTGTTGGTGATTCTCGAATTCGATATAGGCAAGTTGTTCGTTAGCTCGCGTCGGGGAGTTCTCCCCTCCCTGCACGTACCTGTCGTGAAAGAGCGAAGCAGCGTTCTTCTTGAAACTATTGGTTCAGGAACCACATTCAGCGTTCCATCGCTGAACTGCTTGAGGCATTCGAATCTCTTGATTTTCCCGGACGTTGTCTTGCTGATGGTTTTGGGCTTGATCAGCCTGACAGCAGCGATGGTGACTCCATGCTCTTCTGCAACGCGGGTTCGGATCTGTTCAACGACTTCCTTACCAACAGGCTTTCCGTCTCTAACCTCTGCGATCACAACCAAGCCAACCTGGTCAGCGGTATCAGAAACTGAAACCCCTTTTGCCGAGAGGACTTCCTCTGGCACACCAATGACCGCGCAGCAACCAGGGCGCAGGAATTCCGACGAGCTCTCGACCGTCTTCTCAACGTCTGCTGAGTATATGTTTCTTCCCGCTACAATAATAAGATCCTTGATTCTCCCAGTGATGAACAGCTTCTTGTCGATTACTCGTCCCAAGTCTCCGGTTCTGGTGTACCTTCTTCCAGGATGGTTCTTGAGTTCATTTCTGAAAGTCCTCTCGCTCAGGTCTTCTCTCCCCCAATAGCCAACTCCAGCGCTTGGACTACTGATCCAGATTTCGCCTTCCTTTCCTGGTTCTTCAACCTCTTCACCAGATTCTGGCTCAACTATCCTGATGTCAACATCTTGATTATCAGACTCTACATAACCGCAGCAGACTCTTCCCTGCCAATCGACCGAGATAGGCTTCCCGTCTCCAAACGCACAGCTCACAAACACGCAGTTCTCGGCCAGGCCATAGCCAGGAGCCATCACCTCTTGAGAGAAGCCGTAAGGCTGAGCGAGCTCTACGAATCGTTTCAGAGTCTTCTGCCTGACGGGTTCAGCGGCTATCATGAGGAAAACCATGGAGGAGAGATCATAGTTACAGACCTTCTTCTCCTTGTCAGCCTCCAATCTCCGAACCACAAGCTCGAAAGCGAAGTTAGGGCCAGCGCTGTGAGTAGCTTTGTATTTGCTCATGATCTGCAGCCATAAGAGCGGCTTCCTTATGAATGTCATCGGGGAGAACAAGATTGCTGATCCGCCGCTGACCAGAGCTGTGAAGAACCCTCCGATCAGCCCCATGTCATGGTACTGAGGAAGCCAGCTTACAAGTACTGTATTTGAGGTGCTCTTGTAAATTCTCCTCATCATCTTCACATTATGTATGAGCCCACCGTGAGTTATCATCACTCCCTTTGCATCCCCAGTAGAACCCGAGGTGAACTGTAGAAAACATAAATCAGACGGCTCGGGTTCTGAGGGAAGCACTATTTCTGATGGAAGGCTTTTCGAGTTCTTGATCCAGGAATCGGTGTGCAGCCATGGAAGCTTCGGCCAGCTACCTGGGTTCTTCCCGTCTTTTCCCGCCAAAGAAATTAAATTCTTCACAGAACCTGCACGGACAGCTGCGTGGTAGCCAACCGTTGACAGGATCGCCACTGCATTAGACGATTTAGCAATGTTTTCGATCTTCAAAAGCGCCTGTCCACCCCTTTGCATCGGATCAGGAGGAAGAACCGGCACTGGCAAGACTCGAGCCCTCAAGCACGCGAAGAAAGCGTCGATGAAGTCCATACCGGGAACGTAGACCAAGAGAACCCTGTCACCGAGCTTGATAGCTGGTTTCTGGCCCGTCAAGAGTTTGTGAGCAATGCAAGAAGCGTTATTGTTGAGTTCTTTATACGTTCTCTGGCAAACCACCGCTTCTTCTTCATTAATCCAAGTGTAGACTGTTTTGTTCCGAGTGGGCTCGTGAGTTCCCCAATGCTTCACATAGCCGTCAAGGCATGAGAGGTCAGGAAACTCCACGCCCGGGAATTCACTCAATTCGTTGCGCTTGCTTTTCCAGTAATCTGATTGCAACGGAAACAAACTCTGAAAACAGCGTAAAACAAAGGATCCATGAATCAATGTGTTCGTCTCAAGACTGTAAGTACTCATGATATACAGTCTTCTATCTAAAATATCAATTTCGGAAAAAAAGAAGTATAAACTACCTTGACATATGGAAACGTCGGGGAAGAGTTGCTTTCTGCAAAATGCTTCTGGACAAGACCCATAGCGTAAGTTGAATTTCTCTCAGTAAGCTCAAACGCCATAAGCCCGCCGACATAGTAAGTGTTCCTTTGACCTTGAAGTTTGGATTCCAATTCCTCGTAAAACCCATCCTTCATATCTGCATCCAAGTATTGTAAATCAATATCACTCGATTCGAAGGAGAAATAGAACTGAAGAAAACGATTGACGTACCTTGGCTTGTGACATGAGGAAAATATTTAAACCGTCTTTGCAGGATCACCTTCTCAATTTCACCACCCATGGATTCAACCGTCTTCATGGCCAGCTCAGTAACGGATTGTCCCATTATGTTGGCAGAGTTTCCATACGACCAGAACAAGAAAATATCGGTGTCGGCATAGAATTTCTGCATTGCAACCGGATACCCAATTGTTTTGGGATTCTCCATGTATTCGCCGAAGTAGTAAAATCCAAGTGGTATATGTTCGAATCCTTTAATCTTTAAAACCGTGGTGTAATAGTCAATTGTCTGTACTTTCCCGAATAAATTCTTTTCGAGCTCTCCTATATCCATTACAGTAGTCGGAGGATCTGCAGTGAGAATACCTACTTAGACCTCCAAAGTCCAAACAATAACAATTTGCTTGGATATAATAATTCATAATTCTTCAATTCATTTGCCAAAATCAGAAGGAAAGCAATGGAAAGAAGGGAAAAGTGGAGAAACATTTTCCATGGCGTTCACATCATTATTTGAAATCATAATTGCATCACAAAGATATTCTTTAAAATTTTTAGTATGAGTTTAAGAGATAATTCATGGTTTTTGTTACAAACATAAAATACTTCCTTCCAACAAAAAAACTCAGATGTGATTCTTTGTCATGTATATTCAAATAATTAGAAAGAAACTTTAATTTATGCTGCAAATTCTTTCTACGATAGAAAAAATCCTACAAGTAGGAAAATCAGCAAAACCTGTTAATTCCAAAGGCGTTGGTGATCTGTAAGTTTGTCCATCTTTGAAGGCAAAGGCACCGGAGATGAATATTTTATCAAACTCCATAACTTTGACTTCTCCATCGCAATTTCTAACGTCAATACTAACACCATCAAAATCACGCCTGACTGTCAATACCTCAGTATTGCAGTGGACATCTATAGGAAGTAACTCACTGATCTTCTGCCACAAACTCGTGTACCCACCCTTGAAACGTCTAATCTTTCCAGCCATTGAAGTGCGGGTGAACTCGTGAATGTAAGCATAAGGCATATCTTGAACAAAACCATAACCAGAAGCAGTATATCCATAAGCCACTGACTTCGGAACACTTTTGACTCCATGACCCTCAAGATAAGTGGGAGTTAACTCTGCAGCATATTCACTCACGGCGTGGACCCCGACTCGACCTGAATTCTTTGCCTTGTCCTGGAAATTGTGTGAAAACAAAGTTAAGATGATTACCAAACTGTAGTGTCAAGCATGAAGCCGGGTTCTTGAATAGAAACTGACCTGGAGTTCTAAAGTTAGTGTCATGACAGATACGTAGTCATCTGCAACTTTAATGTCTTGATACTTCCCCGTGGAACTGTCAATAAGGGCAAGCTTGTGCGAGTCCATTTCTTCTAGTTCAGACCCGGTCTCCTTCGCCAAGTGAAAGATGGTTGGAGCGCTATTTGCAGCGAGAACTTGACCCCCGAGGTCATATATCCTCCCTGAAAGAATTAGTAGTTACCGTTAGAAACATATGGCATAACAAACCTAGCTCACAGTACAGCGCACTTGTTTGTTTTTACCTTCTATGTCAATCGATTCACACATGCCACCCACATTGTGATACTTCTCTAATACAGAAACATTTTTGTAACCAAGCTTGACAAGTGCATAAGCAGTTGACAAGCCGCTAGGACCTGCTCCGACTATTCCAATTCTCGTGTTCACCGGCAAGCATGGATGTAGCTTGGAGAACTGATCTTCTATTGAGTTTCCTCTGTTCATCTTTTTCGCAGTTCAGGCCTCCAACTGGGAAAATCTGCTTAGAACGTAGAGAAGAGATTAAGAGTATATTCTATCTTTTTATCTTCAACTCCTAATGAGAAGAACAAATCAAAACAGAGTTTAAGATGCCTACTGGCCGTTTCACTATAACACAGGCTTATAAAAATGAAATGTCCATCCCCAACAAAATGGCATATATAAAAAAAAGCTCATGATGGTAAATAAATTGAAATCTCACTTTAATAACAACCGAAAGTACTAGAAACTATCTAGTTCAATAAGCAACATTCGATTGAAATCAAATCATTTTACCTTAGGAAATGGTTTTGTAACTAAGACCTCTCATTCGAATTCAACATTGACAGTCAATATGAGTAAGTAGTATTATAGCTTAACGGTATATACGTTTTGAGTGTCAAAAATGGAACATGAGATTAGAGGGAATTAAACGTTATTTCATCAATTTCTCCCACAAGTGTCATGCAACGGCTATGATGTGCAGGCGACTGGCCTAATTAGTTAAGAGGAGCTCTAATTCAAAAAAATGCACAACAAAGATCTCAAGAAACAAAATATCAAACATTCAACGTGCCATCAACTAAACACGCTAAAGAAGGGCTTGAAAGAAACATACCTTAGAGATGAAAACAATGCAGAGAACCGCAGAATGAACCAATCCGACACACTCTATATCCCCTTCCTTGTAACACAATGTTCACCATAAGTAAACAATGTCAATAATTCAACTACAACACGACAAACCACCATAGCTCTCCCTCCCTCTTCTCTACACCCCATTGACAGTCAAAACTTACAGAACACACACAGTCACCACCAACACAAACACAAAGACAAACACAAAACCCATCTCCTTCTCTCCCCATTATCTCACCACAAACCATAAAACCAAAATCACAAGCTCAAAGGAACAACAATATCACCTTCCTCAGTTCTTTGAGTCAATACACCAAACACATAGCAGGCATAAAAAAATTACCACCCATCAAAACAGACAAAAAACCCACAACAACACGACCCATTCCCTTTTCTCTCCAGATTCCATAACCAGTCAATCACAGGTCGTACACAAAAAGTCCACATTTTTATATTAACCCAGCAAATCAGAGGATTCGAAACTGACCTCAGAAGTGGAAAATTCAAATGGGTCGCTTGTTCATCGCCAAATGTCGAAAGGGCAGAGGAGAAAATAGTCAGAGAAGCCGATCTTCCACGAATCGGAACTGCTGAGCTCATGGAGGAGCTAGAATTTAAGCTCGGGAGATTCGGGTTAGCTCCAAGGAGGAAGCGACAAAACCCAGATTTGATTATTGGTGAAAACATCACCGTCTCGATGAGCCCGAGAATATACAATCCAACACTCCAAGATATCCCCTGCGATGCTCGATCCCTCCTGGACATTAGTGGAGAGCTCCGTCTTAGCTCAAATCCAATATTTTTTTATGGGAATTTAAAGGACCAATTGGAGAGATCGGTTCGTCGATTCGATGGAGGATATGGGATCTTGGAGATTCCGATTCCGTGTTACGGAGAGATCGACGAGGGCTTCGATGCCCAGTTGGATTGTGGGAGACACTTGTTGGAGCTTGGAGCTATGGCGGATTTAGCAACCAGCCGTTTGTTTCCGTTAGTATGTGGCGGGACGCGTAACGGCTCTGAACGGCGTTAGGTCCAGAAAGGGGTATTTTGGTAATTTATATATAAAATGATATTGACAACAAATAGATAGAAGGGTATTTTTGAAAATTAAAAAAGAACACAAAAAACTAAATAGGTCAGTATCACTTGCAAAAATAAGAAATTTGGAGGAGCTGATAAGATAAATTTTTTTTAACTAGGTATACATGTGTTAATATTCTAAAAATTCTCGACTTGCTTGATTAATTTTCTATTAGTCCTCAATTAATTAGTTATAATTCTAAATTAATCTTCAATCTGACTTCTCAATTAATTTTTGATCAGTTTCCATAATGTCTTCTCCACCTGATTAATGTCTATCATTTCTAAGAACAATAAAATATATTTGATAAAGTATACCTAATTATAATTATCCGTACTAAATTCTAATTGCAATCGTAAACGATGAACTATACCCCTTTTACTATCCAAACCCTTGAACTTTACGTGATATAGTCCAAGAAGTGTCATGGATTTTGATAATTTTATTACGGCGTAAATTTAAATAATTGAAAACATTTAAATTTTTAGTGGATATTAAATTTGATTATACCGATCTTGATTGTTTACGGGTTAAAATAACACAAAATTTTAATTTTGGCCTCATCTCAAACATAAAATTTGTATCTCTCCAGTCGGATTTATTCCCAAAAATTCCTAAACTCACTCGAATGGATCGAGAACATCAAAATTTTGCAGAGTTCATCATGATTTGTCATTCCTACAAACCAAGAAGAATAAATGATTTCTATCATATCCTTTCATATGCTAACTTATACATTGATAATTAGGAAGACGAAAGATAATTATCCTATTTTATGCATAAATAATTCTCTAAAAAAAATAAAACTATTTTTGGAGAATCAGAATGGAAAAATGTTGTGAAGCGAAGAGTACATATATATTCGATAGAATGAGAATCAAGAAAAGTGTATTATAAATTTGCGATTATAGCAAAGGGTCTTGAATATGGGAATTTATATATGGCTATTAATGGAAATTGAATTGTCAATTTGTTTAGTGACAGCGACATGCTAGAGACCACATGGCTTGTAAATTGTAATCATCATTTACACATTTAAAATTAAGGAATGAGAATGACATTTAATTTAATTTAATTTAAGATAATAAAGAAACGAACTCTAATTAATTATAATAATTATTATTATTATATATTTATGTTTTCTTGCAAGTCTTGTGGTTGGGGGGTCCCATTTGAAGGCGCAAGCCGGATCTATACTACGTAAGTGTTACATTTTTTTAAGTTCAAAATAAATTCATCACTTGATAAATATTGTAAAGATTAATCATATCTGAACAATATATCAATTAAAACTTATAGTGGCAATAATTTAGATAGAAGAGATCAAATTAAAAAACATATTAATTAGAATTAAAGCATAACACTAATTAATATCAAGTTCAAATGTCTCTAAAGGAATATCCAGCGGTTTAAGGTGCGCTTTCGAAGAGGAGGTCGTGAGTCTTAACTATATTGGGCGCACTAAATGAGAAAGGGTTTTCGGTAAAATAAAAAATATGTAATTATTCAAGGAAAAATATCAGGCCCAAATTAGAAATTTTTTTAGGATATAGTTTTAGGGTAGATAAAAGAAAAATGATTTTTTTCAAAAAATAAGGCAACTTATATGCATGTAATTTTGTTTAATAAATTGTTTACATGGCACGGTTTAAAACTATGTTAAATATTTTTTAAATATACCGATTATAAGATGGCGAAAAATCTGAACCTGTCAGAGGTTTTCAACCCTAGCAAAACGGGGCTACACGAAAACGAATGGGCAACATGTCGGATTACAAATATTTTCGCGAGTATAGGTCGGTACGTACCTAATACTTAAATAAAATTAATAATCATACCTAAGTTTAAGTTAATTTATTTAAATCAACCAAAAACATATTTTTATAAAATTAAATATGTATTAAAACTAATAACTTTGATTCAAAGTATATTTATTACAATAATTAATTATTTAATCTCGAGTCCGGTATCAAGTATTAAGAAATATTTGTACCCACATGGGTATTTGAGCCGATCAGGTATATGGATAACTAGGCGAGTATGCGAGCATGCCGAGAACTTGAGACATGTTAGGGTTGGGTACGGATATATAGTGAAACCCGCCCCAAACTCAACTCGTTGCCATTCTATACACCTCGACAAAAATAGACATAATATTTGGATAAATACAAGTAACTTTCCCTTAAAACATTATCTTAATTTTTTAATACATTGATTGTGTCCGTGTGATTGAAAAATATAAGAAATTTGAAGAATATCCAAGTTCTATACCGATCCATAATTGACATTTAGCAGCCGAACCAACAAAAATACGCCAAATTAATGAGTGAGAAACGTATAAAAATGTTGGCCATTTGTGGGCATAAGTTAGCAAAATGATCGCCGATCGATGAAGACTCGGTGTCATTATATTAATGCAAAATGGGTCGATGTTAAATCTCACTAATTTTGGATATGATCAAACTCAATAAGTCTGAACATGATTAATGTATCTAGTTTTGTTCCTTTTGTTGTGATCAAGAGCAAGGCTACAAAACCTTTTTTTTTTGAAATCAGGCTACAAAACCTTAACCCTCACTTCGAATATTACCATGATTCGGTCTCATATTCTCTTGAAAATGTTAATATTATTGTTCTCCACGAGCACAATGTGTTTGGCTCTATGGTGTGATTCCAATAATTTAATTTGGGTTTGTAACAAAAATAGGAAAACACATTTTGATTGGGGTTGTTCACGGTTTGGTTTTGAACTGAACCAATCAAATCGGTTTTTTAAAAAATAAAAATAAAATTAAACCGATGGAAGCGATTTGGTTCAATTTTAAACATGTCAATTTTCGAAGAGCAGTGTTGTAGAACTCGGGCTAGGCGGCTGGTCTGGGCCGGTTTAAACCAATTTTGAGCCGTTTTGAACTGGTTCTAATTCGGTTCAGGCCAAACTAATTAATTTTAAAAAGAATGAAAATATCCTAACTTGTTGGATATATAAATATCAGTACGAAACTTATAGATATAACATGAATACTATATGATTGAAAAAATATTTTACTATTTTAGAAATACTTGTTTTCTTAACTTAGTTATAGTCATGTTTTTGCTTTGTTAATTTAGTTTATCAATCTTGACTTGCTAATTGATTATGAGTTTTGATAATTACAATATGAGTTTTGTTGCATTCGTAAGGACTTCGAAATAGGAATTTGAAGAAATATTAATTATATAACATATAATTAAAATATATATCTTAATTATTATTTATTATTTATATAACATATATATATTAATAAATAAGTATTAATTTATAATAAATAAATTTAAAAAAAATACAAAAATAAAAATCCGCCTCGGAGCCCGCCTTAGCCCGAGAGGCCCAGTCCAACTG
>JAYMTP010001104.1:0-26392 GCA_036897365.1 Geranium brycei | reverse complement strand
GCGGTGGAGGACGCGGCGGCGGCCGCGGCGGAGAGCAGCGGTGGTGGGACCCGGTCTGGCGAGCGGAGCGCCTGAGGCAGAAAGCGGAGGAGGTAGTGCTCTTATTGGTTTCTTCCTTTCACCGTGTTTTCGTTTTTTGATTTTTTTCTCAGGTGTTTTGTTTATTGAACTGTGGATGAGCCAGATTATGCTGTTCGTGTGTAGAATTTTAGTGTATTTGGTTAGGTTTTGTTTCAGGAATGTGGAAATGTTGTGTTGATTGAGTTTCATAGGTGTTTTAGGTTTGAGGTGTTTATATAGAGACTTGCATTGGTTTCTGATTTCTCAGGTGTTTATGTAGCATATGTAACATATAAAAATAAAATTTGTCCAACTTTGATCGAGTAAGAATTCGGTAAAGTTGAACTACTAAGACTCAATCAACTTGGTTTTACGAGTTCTCGGGGAGAAATTGGGGGTTTCATAACATTGGTTTCCATCCACTCTAAACCTTAGATAAATACATGAAATGTTGTTTGAACAGAGCTGGTAACAAAATAGTGAGAATTGTGACTCATAATATATTTATTTTTGTTGAATTATATGACCAGTTGATTTGATCTCCAATTTATAATCAAAGAGCACTGGCCTTTTTATCACAGATTTAAAGAATTTGCATGCGATTTATGGTGCTTTATGAGTTAAGATGGTTTTTATTCTATTCAGATGGAAGTTCTAGATGAGAATGAATGGTGGGGTAAGATGGAAGTGATGGCAAAAAGTGGAGAACAAGAGATGATAATCAAGCGCAGCTATAGTCGAACCGACCTGCAAGTCCTGTCTGATATGGCTTATCAATTAGGACTTCACTTGTAAGTGTGCAATTACTAGCTTAACGATCATACTTGATGTACAGTCACCAATAAGTCAGCTATAAGAGAAGTCTCTGTCAAGTAGTTTGTTCATTTCCGCTTCCCTCCATGATTGGAAACAATCACGTGTAGAAATGATTATATATCAGTTGAATCCAAGTTGTCTGTCGTGCTCTTTTGATCCTCCAATAGGAGGTCAATATTTATTTTACAAGAACTTGCAAGATAGTTAATGGTTTCGTGACATACCTTATAAGAGTTTCCATGTGGGCCATAAGACTTAGCATCCAATGTTATCAATTAGATCTGAATCATGGTGCATGCTGATTTTACCGTTTAGAAGTATTTCCATCTAACTTAATTTTTGTTGTTATTGCATTCGGTGAAAGAAAGCCATGCATATAATAAAGGCAAGGCACTTGTGGTCAGTAAAGTCCCATTGCCAGACTACCGAGCTGATCTTGACGAAAGGCATGGATCTACACAAAATGAGGTTCTAATTGCATACCCAATCTCAATGTATGGAATAGGCACATCCCAGTTGTATAAAATAACATCATATTAATTTTAATCCCTGCAGATTCGGATGTCCACTGAAGTTGAAAGGAAAATTGGAAACCTCTTGGATAACAACTCGCAGGGGTCAGCATCTTCCGATCATACTTCTACTTCATCAGGTCGGGTATCCCAACAACCATCAGCTGGCTCAAATGCGCCACAACCTGAGTCTGCAAGGAAGACTGATTCTGCCAAGGAGAGACTAAGTCTTGAACTAAAGCAAAGACAAGAAAAAATGAAGGTGCATAGGCTGATTTATATGTATAGTCAAATTGTCGTGTGTTTTTATATATGCACCAAATTATATCTGCTAGCACGTGCATCATGAAGTCCATATTGTTCTATAAGTGCACTTCACTTATTATGAATTTGTTAAAGCCGGTCATTTCTCATGCTAGATTGATTGCTTACTTGCAGGAAAGAGATACAGTGAGAGCTATGCAGTCATTCAGGGAAAAGCTTCCTGCATTTAAGGTCAAGTCTGAGTTTCTGAAGGCTGTTGCAAACAATCAGGTGAATAAAGTTCTGCATGTTTAGAAGATTTTTTTTCATTGCACATGTACTATAACTGAATTAGTTTTGGCTGGCATATAGGTATTAGTTGTTTCAGGAGAGACAGGTTGTGGTAAGACTACACAGCTTCCTCAATTTATACTTGAAGAGGAAATAGCAGCTCTGCGTGGTGCTGATTGCAGCATCATATGCACTCAGCCCCGCCGTATATCTGCAATATCTGTTGCGGGTCGAATATCATCTGAAAGAGGAGAGAGTCTTGGTGAAACTGTTGGCTATCAAATCCGCCTAGAAGAAAAACGTTCTGCTCAAACAAGGCTGCTCTTTTGCACTACAGGGATATTGCTTAGGCAATTGGTAATAGACCTTTCCTTATTTCCCTCCTTTGTTGCTGGCAGGAGCTTTTACCTTCAATAGTGTTTATTAACTGTCATTGATCCTTCATCTTGAATATCCATGGGTACTTTGTAGCATTACCTGGTCTGTAGTTTTTGCATGTACTTCAGCAGTATCTTAGGTTGATTAATAAAATCGATAATTTCTTCAATTTGCATCTCTGATCAACTATTCAGATAGTTGTTTTGTGATGTTCAAAGAGAAATATATCATAGGATGCTCTAAAGACATTCTCTTTTAATATGTATTTTACGGGAATGACTAGTCTAGTTCTCATTATGAGCATCCATGATTATGACTTATTATGTACAGCTTGTCACAGGCCCTAGTTTTTGTTTTACTCTATTTACGTTGAATTACAGGTTCGAGATCCTAATCTTACTGGTGTAACCCATCTGCTAGTGGATGAAATCCATGAAAGAGGGATGAATGAGGACTTCCTGTTAATCATTTTGCGTGACCTTCTTCCACAACGTCCAGATCTGCGCGTGATTCTCATGAGTGCTACAATTAATGCAGAGTTGTTCTCCAAATACTTTGGCAATGCCCCAACTATACATATACCGGTACTGCTGATTTTCTTTTCAAATTATGAAGTTGGAATATTTTCCTTGGAGCCTTTGGGTTTAAATGTTGTATTTTACCCGTTGTTTATAATTGGTAGGGATTGACCTTTCCTGTGGCGGAGTTTTTTCTAGAAGACATCTTGGAAAAGTCACGATATGCTATCAAATCAGAGTTTGACAACTATCAAGGAAATTCGAGGAGGAGGGGGAGGAGACAGCAAGAGTCTAAGAAAGATCCATTAACCGAACTCTTTGAGGTATGTGTAGTTTCCTTAAATATTCACTAATAGTTTATATCAAGGTGTCATGTTGCTATATGATATCTGAGTGCTTTAGACTTCAAGTTGCAGTCAATTTAAATATTAAAAATGGTCGTTGAAAATAAATTACCAATGTTCTCACCACAGAGATTATGAAGAATGCAGGAGGTAAATCATTTATATACAGAGTGCACAGCAAATGCTGAGGCATTGTTTTTCCGGGTTTCCCCTTACTGCATTTGATTTGCTTGCAATTCAGGAAACTATTAGTGGAAGATAGTGTGTAAAGTACTGATGGACAATTTCTTGCACCCTTGAACTGTTATATTTTGCAGTAAAATGCTCCAGTTTAGCCCTGGCCATGAGTTCCACTGTTCTGTTCCAATTCTGTCCTAGGCTATCTATTTTGTTCCCAATTAGTTCTTAAGTTATGTGATTTTCTTCTATTCCAGTCTTAAAGTTTATTATAATTTTTTGTTCCAATTTGCCAAAACTTAGGACTAGATGGAACAAAACCCTTGAACATAAGACTAAGCTGGAACATTTTTCCACTTTATATATATATCTTTTTACATGCCCACTCCAGATCTACATTATTTTGCATTTTTGTGCTCAATGTGGATGCACACGGGCCTACAGTGTTTGCTTGATTAGAATGAGTTTGCTTGTTTTTATTTTGTTGATTAGAATGATGCAAGTGTAGAGTTGACAGTAGGGTGTGTTACTGCATGGTTCCTTGTACTGAGCGCTAACAATTTCCTTCATAAATAAATAGTTTTATAGTTGGAGAGGTTCATGTAAACCATTTAGGTTGCCTCAAACTTCCCTAGTGATTTTATTTTTGTTGCATATTTCCCCCCTTCACATAATATAATACTACATTGCTCATAGTGCATTTGAACATAAAACTGATCTGCTATGTAGCTTACTAATATCTGTTAGTTTTTGTATCCAAGTCTTACCGCAAAATTTGTTTTCTTAGGATGTTGATATTGATGCTCACTACAAAAGTTATAGCACAAATACAAGGCGCTCTCTGGAAGCTTGGTCTGGCTCACAGTTAGACCTTGGCTTGGTATGTAATGTATCATATATATTAAATGTTTGTTAATGGGATTCTATACCCAAAACGAGTTTTTTCTCTCCTGCTCAGAGGAAACTTGAGTGATGTGTTTGACTTGATTTAAATGTGAAAACAAGTCAGTTTTTGGTGGTTTATGTCTAATCACCGACATTGCTCACGTATGGAAAATCTATATTATGTATTTTCCATGTATCGTCAGAGGGTATTGAAGTGGATTTGATGATTCTCGTGATTTCTATTTCCCCCCCTTTATAGCATGGAGCTCTCTTATCTAAAAAAAATACTTTTTCACTTCATCTTACTTTGCAATGTCATTATTTAGCAACTTTTAGCTGTGCTGTATTTATCATTGGTATTTCTGCCGCACGTCCATTAAAATGCAGGTAGAAGCAACAATCGAATATATTTGTCGCCATGAAGGTGATGGAGCAATTCTTGTTTTCCTCACTGGTTGGGATGACATTTCTAAGTTACTTGACAAGCTCAAGGGAAATAACCTTCTTGGAGATCCCAGCAAGTTTTCAGTGCTTCCTCTACATGGTTCCATGCCTACAATAAATCAACGTGAAATATTTGACCGTCCTCCTCCCAACAAGAGGTGAGAGTGTGTTTTACTAATTAATCATTGGTGGTTGAAATACCTGTTTACTTGGAATTCATGATGAAGTTTTGCTTGTCACTTGTATTTTTATTTTCTTGGCTAGTCAAAAAAGCTATTTGGACTTTTTGTTCATTCTGTTTTTTTATATCTTAACTTGTTCCCTCAACTCTTTCAGAAAAATCGTGCTAGCAACAAACATCGCTGAGAGTAGTATCACCATAGATGATGTAGTGTATGTCATAGACTGTGGTAAGGCAAAGGAAACTAGTTACGATGCTCTAAACAAGCTTGCTTGTCTGCTGCCATCGTGGATTTCAAAAGCTTCAGCACATCAGGTATTCATTTTGTAACATTACACTTTGATATTCAATTGAAGGTTCCGGTTTTTATTCTAAATAGGGAAAAATGCAAAAAGGTGCTATATACGCTATCACGTTTTTGCAAGAGGGTGCAGTGTACTTTGTTAATTACAAAGAGGTGATGTGAACTTTGATTTTTTGTGCAAAATGTGTTTATTTGAACAAAAATGATGAAATTGCCCTTAAAATTAAGAATTATTATTATATTTTTCTGAATATATCTTTTAACTAAAATTTGTATAATCAAATTTTGTAATTCAATTTTTTAGTTAAAATTTATTTTCCAAAAACCTTAATTCTTAATTTTAGGGGCAGTTTCGTCATTTTTGTACAAATACATACATTTTGCACAAAAAATCAAAATTCACAACACTTTTTTGCCATTAACAAAGTACATAGCACCCTCTTGCAAAAGTGTAACAGTATACCACACTCTCTTGTCATTTTCCCTTCTAAATATCTGGTAGTAAGTCTCTCATACTTTCTGTTATATGGTGGGCAATTTCAGAGACGAGGCCGTGCTGGGCGTGTGCAACCCGGAGTTTGTTACAAACTATATCCTAAAATGATCCACGACGCTATGCTCCAGTATCAACTACCTGAAATTCTCAGAACACCATTGCAGGAGCTATGCCTGCACATCAAAAGTTTGCAGCTCGGAACCGTGGCCTCATTTTTGGCCAAGGCTCTTCAGCCACCCGATCCCCTCTCAGTACAAAATGCAATTGAGCTTCTTAAAACAATTGGGGCTTTAGATGATAGCGAGGAACTTACTCCACTTGGTATGTAATACTGCTGTTATATATGTTGCTTTCTATTATGACCTGCGACCCTGTCTGTTATCTAAATGTATTGCACTGACAGGTCGCCATCTCTGCACTCTACCTCTTGACCCGAATATCGGAAAGATGCTTCTCATGGGATCTATCTATCAATGCCTCAACCCTGCCTTGACAATTGCAGCTGCTCTCGCACATCGCGACCCGTTTGTTCTTCCTATAAGCAGGAAAGAAGAAGCCGATGCAGCCAAAAGATCATTTGCTGGTGATTCTTGCAGGTCTGGTCCTTGGAGCAAAACTTGCCGTTCTTCATAAACCAAAACTTGCCAACTTTTATTTATTTATTTTTATCAGCGATTTAAGATGATTCCCAAGTTAGGAAAAGAAACTCTAAGAACATAACAATGAAAATGAAAGAAAGACATGAAACATGAAATGAAACTTGCCAACTTTTATTTATGTTTAAATGAACATTTGCTGTTTTCCTATTTTTTATATGCAGTGACCACATAGCTCTCCTCAAAGCCTATGAAGGATGGAAAGATGCGAAACGTACTAAAAACGAGAGGGCATACTGTTGGGACAACTTCTTGTCCCCGGTGACCTTGCAGATGATGGATGATATGAGAAACCAGTTCGTAGATCTACTCTCCAACATTGGATTTGTCGACAAATCCAAAGGCGCTAGTGTAAGCTCTTTTGCCAATATGATTTCCTGAATCACTCTTGAAACGCTGCTCACAAAAAATATTATGTTTGCGCAGGCTTACAACCAATATAGTGATGATTTGGAGATGGTAAGCGCCATCCTCTGTGCTGGGCTGTACCCAAATGTTGTGCAGTGCAAAAGACGAGGAAAGAGAACAGCGTTCTATACAAAGGAAGTCGGGAAGGTGGACTTGCATCCCGCATCTGTAAACGCCGGCGTTCATCTCTTCCCCTTGCCCTACATAGTTTATAGCGAGAAGGTGAAAACCACGAGCATATACATCCGGGACTCGACAAACATTTCAGATTATGCGCTGCTTCTGTTTGGTGGCAGTCTCATCCCTAGCAAAACTGGAGAGGGCATCGAAATGCTTGGAGGCTACCTCCATTTCTCCGCCTCTAAGAGCGTGCTAGAGTTGATAAAGGTAACACATCTCCTGTTTATACACTAGAATATTATCAGTGCTCTAAAAATCGGGCTAGGCGGCCGCTTTGGCGGGGTTTCTAGAACACCAGCCCGATTTCATATAATCAGGCGTTTTAAACCGGCTAGGTGGTTCTAGGTGGACCTAGGCAGATTTAGGCAAACTAAATTTAAATTTGATTTTAAAAAATAATAATTTATACTTATAGGGTTTTTATTAGTATTTTTAGTATATGAATGTAACATATACTCGAATATTAATTTCTATTATTTTCATATAGTATAATTCATAATTTGATTGTGTATATATATTATAATTTCTTGAATAAAAATTAAAAAATTTAGAAATACAAATTCGATTAATCCTGAATAGTCCTTGTGCCCCTATCCGCCTGATTAGCGTCTATTGTTTTTTAGAATACTAGTATGTAGTCATATTACAAAGCTCTTGAAGGATGATTTTTTTTTTCTGATTCGTGTCTACAGAAATTGCGAGGAGAGCTAGACAAGCTTCTGAAGAGAAAGATCGAGGAACCTGGGTTGGACATTTCTGTCGAAGGCAAGGGTGTGGTCGCCGCAGTTGTTGAGTTATTGAACAGCCAAAATGTACGCTACTAGCTTATGGCTTTGTTCATTGGAGTAGAGACCTTCAATAATCAATATTAGCTTCCACCATTTTTCCTGTAACTGCCCATAACATGCAACTTCAGTTATTTATGAGATTGCGTACGTCTTGTGTCGAAGATGGTGTTTACGTTAGTGAACTCATTATATGGTCAAGGCATTGCCTAACCTTCATATTAGGGGTAATTTCACTTAGGTCATCACAAAAGTTTGTAGTCTCGTTTAGGTCACCAAAAATCTAATTTATTTTTTGAGGTCACCAAAAACATATTTAGTCTCACTGTTATAACTTCTGTTATTTTTTTTCCGTTATCTCGCCTATTTGTGCGGCATGTGACCAGAATTTTTCTAATAATGGCCAAATTACTCCTAATCCCTAATTCATTAGTATGCGAAATAATAAATATTGAGAGAGCTCATTTTCCCCAGGTTACCGATTCGTCGTCAACAATGAAGGAGAGGGGGTGACACCATCAATGCGAGTGTGAGATTTCTTCTCCGATTCGGACATCGTATACCACTAAGAACCTAGGTAGAAAATACGTTGGCTGTGCAAAATACACGGTAAAATATTGTTGTACTGAAACCCTCGTTTTTTTGAACTCGATTTTGGATTCGGTGTTTTGAATCCAATAATTTTTCTGGGTGATTTGATGATAAAATAATTTGACTTTTGAGATGGATGGTTCAGTTTGAGCAATGGAGAAGCCTCCCTTGGCTTCCCCTCCTTAGGTACATTGTTTTCCAATATTCATGTGTTGCACTTAATATCAAAGGTTTCATATGAGAGGTTGTGAGACCTAATTAGAGGTAGTTTGGTCATTATTAGAAAAATGCTGGTCACTTGCCGCGCACATGGGCGAGATAATGGAAAAAAATAACGGAATTTATGACAGTGAGACTAAATATGTTTTTGGTGACCTCACAAAATAAATTAAATTTTTGGTGACCTAAGTGAGACTATAAATTTTTGTGGTGACCTAAGTGAAATTACCCCTTCATATTATGATTAACTGAAACGTTCTACATTTAAGTGTTAACTCAAACGTGTAATACTCAAGTGATATTTCTATTAATTTTCACAGATTTGCACAAATGTGCAAATTTGTATATGAGTGAGGGAGAGTTTTTGCAAAAATACAGTTGAGAGTTTGTGCAAAAAAACAATTATAAGTAGATCTTTTACAATTTTTCCTTACATATTTGATACTTAATCAGATAAGTGCTTAACATTTTTCACAACACTACTTAATATCTATTATAAAAGTAGAAATATAACTTAAAGTGAATGATAATATATGATTACGTTTAGGACAATGCACATATTTCCCAACTTTCCCACTTCATCTTCATTTTTTTCGAAAAAACTTCATCTTCATTCTCAAGTTTGGCTAGTTAAATATTCGATTTGGGTTCGTTGTAAATGAGCTTAATTTTGAGATCGAATTTGGCTCGAATGAACTGCTCGACTCGGTTCGTTAAATATTCGGTTCAAGCTCGAGCTTAGGCTTGTTTAATAAACTAGCCAAGTTCGAGCTTAACATTTTAAGACTCGATAGACTTGCGAGCCGACTCGTTTAATCAACTAATATATTTTAAAAAAATAATTAAATATTTATAATGAAATTAGGCGAGCCGAATTGAGCTGGATCATTTCGTATTTAATTAGTTATATTTACTTATTTTATTTTCAATGAATATTTCTATCGGAAATTAAACAAACCGAATTGAGCCGAGCCAAGCTCGAACTTATCTAATTTTTTTTAAGCCAACTCGAGTTTTAATTAATTGCCTAAACTCGTTTGAGCTCAAGCTGGACTCGAGCCGAGCCGAGCCTTGTCAAATTAAGGTTCGATTCGATTCATTTACCCCATAGGCAAGACAGAAAGGTCCATGTTTATTATTCGCTCCCAAACATTGGGCCATAAATAATTCGCGGCCCAGTTTCATCTAAGATCCATTTCAAAGCCCAAAAACTGAATCCAATTCCTGGATCAAAATCCCCAAAACACCCCTCCCGCTTCCGCCTCCTTCACTAATCTCTCTCTCTCTGGTCGGTGACTCGGTGTCGAATCGCCAAAACACCGGCAAAAAATCCCCAAATCCACGTCGGAGGGTTCAGAGAAACCCACCGCAAAACCCTAAAATTCACTCTCAGTCCCCAAATTCTTCTCCCACAAAGCTCTGTGCACAGCAAAGGATCCACCGAGAGTGTAGAAGATGGGTCGACCAGAGCCGTCCGTACTGTTCTCTCAGACCTTCGTCCACCCCCATCTCGACGAGTACGTCGACGAGGTAAATTGCTCCTTCTCGGTCTTTTTTTGCTCGGAATTGCAAATTTCTGGTACTGTACACGGAGATGTATTGAATTTCTATTTCTCTGTGTGTGGGGTGTTGTTTTCAAAATTGAAAATTAACCTTGTTCTGATGGTTGCTGATTGATGTATTGTTGAGTGGCATTTTTGTTGTTGGTTTGGTTGGTTCTTGAATTGGTTGGTATTGATTTAATGGGCATTGTTTGTTTTCAGGTATTGTTTGCAGAACCCATTGTAATCACTGCATGTGAATTCCTCGAGCAGAATGCTTCCTCGGCCGCGCAAGCGGTACTGCTTGTTGGGTATGCTAGTTCAATTCTCTTGTGTTGTTGTTATTCTGTAAGGAGAGTTTGGAAAGTTTTGGTGTCTTTATAAGCACATTGACCATGAATTTGGATTTGGATTTTGGTTGAAGTTATGTTATTTATTCAGATTGTGTAATGGTACAGTTCAATATGATTAGTCCGTGTGTTCAGAATTTAAGTGTCGGATGTATTGTAGTTCAGTGTACTGAACTTGTTGGTTGGAATCTAAAAATGTTGATGTCTAGGATTGAAGTCCTTGCTATTTGTCAACACTTTTTTTTCTGTATGTCTTTGTTTGTCAGTTCCGTTTTCTTTAATCCGAGCCAGTCTGCTTCAGAAACATGGCCCTGTATAGGCATGAGAGTGGTGGTAATATTAAATGTTGTGATATTTTACAGGGCTACTTCACCACCGTCATTTGCTTTGGAGGTATTTGTTCAGTGTGAGGGGGAGACAAGGTTTAGACGCTTGTGTCAACCTTTTCTATATTCTCACTCCTCATCAAATGTGCTTGAAGTAGAGGTAATTACTATTATTTTTTAAATCCTAAATATTTATCCATTTGGTGAAAACTGAATATCTCAAAATTGTAAGCAAGTATTCATTCTTGGTCAGCTTGCTTTCATATTGTACAGATGTATTTTGATCCTGCAGTGTCCACCAAAAAGTAGGTCAAGAACTCGCCTATCTCGGGAATAAGTCCAATTATTATTCTGCACTGAACATTTTAGTGAAAAATAAAGACAGTATAGCAGATCTCTCATATTTTAGTACCAAAATTTTAGGATGGAAAATTTAATAAAAAGGAGGAAAAGAATCCCAAACATTGCATGATGTATTTCCTTGGTTATTAGTTAAAGCTTGATCGATCTTCTACATACAAAAATAATAATAAGTAACAACAATACATAAATAAAGTTAGAAACTTAGAATACCTAAAACAGAGGGAATGAGAAGATCTATCATTTTGAAATTTATATCTTTGGTTTAACCTTCTAGCTTTCCTTTATTAGGGCTGAAATAGTTCCATCCGTTCACCCGCTTTCGTACTAGTTATGTCTTTAATAAGGGTTGAGCCTTTTGCCTTCTTTGTTATTGTACTTCATGCAATTGTTGCATAGAGAAAATTATTATCTTAACACCAGAACCTTTTTGTTTTGATAGGCCGTTGTAACTAATCATCTGGTTGTGAGGGGCAGCTATCGCAGTCTTAGCTTAGTCATATATGGAAACACGGCAGAGGATCTTGGGCAGTTCAACATTGAGTTCAACGATAACTCTCTAACTAATCTTGTAAGTTCTGCTGAGGGGAAGCTTGAGGATCTTCCTCTGGCCTTGCATTCAACACATCCAGCAATTGAGGAATCAATATCCTCTTTAAAGGCGTTATCTCTATCACCTGCTGCGTCAGATATACTTGTTGAGGTTAAGCAGGTCTTACAGCTGCTGTTGAGGATCTTGGAATTGCCGGAACTTGGAGTTTTGCTACCTAAAGTTGTAAACACTGTGGTATCAGCAGCCTCTTTTTATGCCGTTCATGACTCAGATTTTGTAGCAATAAATCAGAAGCACTATACTCAAGTCAGAGCCAAAAACTATGAAGAGCTGCAGAGTTTTGTTAATGAGGCAAGAGAAGAGCTTCATAAGGTCCTTCAAACTGAATTAGGGAATTCATCGGTTGAACTATTGGCAGAGGGCAGTTCTAATTTTGAGGCTGATTTGGTGACATCCAAACATTTGGTGGATAGTTTAAGTCAATATTTTCATTTAGATAGAAATTCTTCGAATATTGGACATCACCAGCTTTCAAAGGTGATTCAATACAATGCATTTAACTCGTGTATCATGTTAAACATTTGCATCTCTTCATTTAGCGTAATAGATACTAAAAAGAACATTTTTTCCTCTCTTCCCCTGTTCACTTAATCATATTTTTTTATTGATATTCAGAATAAAAATGACATTCTAGGGTTGAGTGTGGCTCTTTTCTTATGCTCCGGTAAAGAGAGCTGCTTTCATTTCATAGATGGCGGGGGAATGGATCAGCTTACACGTGGTTTTTCTAATGACATGCATAATTCAACCACCAGTCAATTACTGCTTCTTGGAGTTATTGAGCAGGCTACTCGGTATTCAATAGGGTGTGAAGGATTTTTAGGTTGGTGGCCTCGTCAAGATGAGAATGTACCATCCAGCACTAGTGATGGTTATAGTCATTTGTTGAAATTGTTATTGCAAAAACCTCGTCATGATGTTGCTTCACTTGCTACTTATGTCCTTCACCGCCTACGATTTTATGAAGTTGCTTCAAGATATGAGGTACAGCTAAGTCGATGGCGTGTTTTGTGTTTAAACCTGCTCAATAAGTAGATATCTTATTGCGATTTTACTTGTGCCAGTGTGCAGTTGTTTCTGTACTTGAAGGTCTCTCTGCTGTTGGTGAGGTCATTAGTGTCACTCTGAAGCAGCTAACCAGTACTAAGTCACAACTGGAAAAACTATTGGTCAGTACAGCAGTTATGTTTAGTTTAGTTGCAATTCTTTTGAGGGAAACATGTAATGCTTATGACTTTAATGTTCTTTCTGTACATTTCTTATGCTTTGCAGCTTTAAATCTTTGATTATGTTTGCTAACAAGTATTCATGCAGAAATTGTTAAATTTTCGCGGTCCAATTGAAGATCCTTCTACAGTAGCGTCTGCAAGTAGATCATTGGTTCTTGGCCAAACAGAAGGGGGTTTGTCATATAAAGCAACCAGCAGTTTGATTGCCTCTTCGAATGGGTGCTTTTTACACTGGGATATTGACTCTCATTTATTGGAAATTCTGAAGGTAAATATCAATTTAGTTCTTCTGATACTTTGGCAGCTCTGTCCCGCATATGCAATCCATGCATGGATAAAGTCGTTAGTTTATATTATATCTATGAAATTAAAGGTCATTTTGATCCCTAAAGTTTGAGAAAGTTACTAGTTTAGTCCCTTAAGTTATTTTGGCCAATTTATTCCCTGAAGTTTCAAATGTAGGACAAAATAGTCCACACCAAGTTCATGATTATTCAACTGTTAAATATGTTGACGAGACCAAAATCGCTTAAAACTATTATAATTTGACACTCATTGTTGATCTGATATTATTTTGAAGTATAAACAATTTTTAAGTAATGCATTTGTAATTAATTTAATTTTGAATTGTTTTTTTTGCAATGTCAACATCTTTAACGGCTGACTAACCATTGAAAAGGCAAGAACTATTTTGACCCACTTTTCTGGATGACATTGGTGACTTCTCAAACTTAAGGACTATAATGACCAATTTTGATACCTGGAAATAAAATGGTTATGTTTGTATGTGTTTTCAAAGAAAATTACATTTAAGTCAATTCTATGAGGGTTCTGGAAAACTTGTGCTAAATACAACTTCTTTGGGAATTAATATTACATTATCTTCTTGGGAGCAGGAGAGAGGATTTCTTCCTTTGTCAGCTGCTTTATTGTCATCATCCATATTGCATTATGAAGCTGGACACACGTTAGACATACTTATGGACATTGCGTCTACAATTGAAGCCATAGTTCTCTCTCTTCTCTCTTGTCGTTCAGGTTTTGTTTACTATAAATCCACTGTTTTATCATTATATTCAGTAATATTGGGGATTGACGTCATATTTTTTGTTTTGTTTTGTTTCAGGGCTAATCTTCCTATTACAACATTCTGAACTTTCTGCAACAGTAATTCATGCTCTAAAAGGTGCAGATGAATTGAATAAGGAAGAGTGTGTTCCTCTTCGCTATGCTTCTGTCCTAATATCCAAGGGTTTTATCTGTGCCCCCCGGGCAGTGGGGATGACTTTTGAGATGCATTTGAGAGTGGTTAGTTTTATTGCATGATCAAAGCTACGTTACTTACTGCCTATTTTGGTTTCTGAATACCGTTATTACTTTGTTGCTTTGCAGGTCAACGCCATAGATCGTTTGCTCACATCAACTCGTCATTCAGAAGAGTTTCTGTGGGTGTTATGGGAGCTCTGTGGTCTCTCTAGGTGTGCCTAGTTGAATGGTTTAGTTATTTTTCTTTATATTTCCGATGCTTTGTTTCTTACTCCATTTGGGACATGATCTACACTGCAGGTCTGATTGTGGACGTCAGGCTTTGTTGGCTTTGGGATATTTCCCAGAGGTACTGATCTGTATGATAGTGGGAGTTGTATTAGCTTGGGCATATAAAACATCGCAATGAGTTCCTTTGTTTATTTTTTTTGGATATTCATTGAGAAACAAATTATTTTCTGTAATTTTATCTATATCTTTCAATTGTTCTGTGTAATTTTTCGTGATTCTTTTCTGTAGGCAATGTCGATTTTGATTGAAGCATTGCATTCTGTCAATGAATCAGAAACAGCTGCCAAAAATAGTGGTATGCTAATTAGTATATAGTTAAGTTCGATTTCTTTTCTGCTCTTGATCTTTATTACTTTTTCTGACAAGTATGCACTGGAATAAAATTTTGGATATTCAGGAGCTTCGCCCTTAAATCTTGCAATTTTACATTCTGCTGCTGAGATTTTTGAAGTGATCGTTACCGACTCAACTGCATCATCCCTGGCTTCATGGATTGAATATGCAGTAGAACTTCACGAGGCCTTACACTCTTCTTCTCCGGGATCCAATAGAAAGGATGCCCCTACTCGGCTATTGGAATGGATAGATGCTGGCGTTGTGTATCATAAAAATGGGGCCATTGGTCTTCTACGCTATGCTGCTGTGTTAGCTTCAGGCGGAGATGCACATTTAACTTCAACAAGCGTCCTTGTATCAGATATGACAGATGTTGAGGTTATTGGAGATTCTAGTGGCGTGTCAGATATAAATGTCATGGACAATCTTGGAAAAATCATCTCTGAGAAGTCTTATGATGGTGTTGGCCTTCGCGACTCTTCCATTGCACAGTTGACAACTGCATTTCGAATTCTGGCATTCATTTCGGAGAACTCGGTATAGTATTCTGGTTTCACTCTTCAGTCGTGCTACAATTCTGACTTGTTACCTAACTCAACATTGTTCTATTCATGTAGACGGTTGCTGCTATTTTGTATGATGAAGGCGCCATATCAGTTATCTATGCAGTTCTGGTTAACTGTCGGCTTATGCTTGAGAGATCTTCAAACAATTATGGTAAGTTTCTTAAATTATCATGTTTCCAGCAATATTGGTTAGCGTGACCTTGTTTATATCTAAGATCTCAACATAGTAGTTAGTGACAACTTGCACTGAAGTAAACGTATTCTGGCTCTTAATTGTTCTGGGATGAATAACTTGGGCACATTTGGTGATGCAGTAGTTTTCACTTTTGGCAGCTTTGTGAAGCATTTGCCTTTGACTAAGATTGTCAGTGGGGTGCCCCACCTCATCTCGATCTTCAAAAAATGCTAAATTGAGTATTTGTGTGGCCATTTCCAGTCAGAGTCGACCATAGTTCATTACTTAATTTTGGTATATGGCAGCACCATTATATATCGGAAGAGCTGTGGTAGTGTTTCAAATCTTAAACCTCAAACTCAATGTTTGGATTGTGTTCTTCTGTGGCTGTAATATATTATCATAGGGACAAGTCTCTGGATCTGTTGATGTGTAGTAGATTGTGGGATATTGGAATGGTCATGACATACTGTAATATTCAATTATATATTTATTGAAGAGTGGTAGGTATTCAACAATATTACTTTTCAAGAAGTTACAGAAAAACAACATTGTCAATATAACAAGTGCCCATCAGTTGTAATGCACTTTCTACCATAATCAGTTTCAAGTGATATGCTTTCTTGTGTTTATTATATCAGAAAACAAATGGTTTTCTTTTTTGAACAGATCACCTTGTTGATGAGGGTACAGAACGCAACTCTACATCAGATTTACTACTTGAACGTAATCGAGAACAGAGTTTAGTTGATCTGTTGGTTCCTGCTTTGGTGTTGTTGATCACCCTTCTACAGAAGCTACAGGTCTGTCTCTAGTTTCTTTGTTAGATTAAAGCTGTCATGGATTATCTTCTAATCGAAATGTCAGTGAATTCTTAAGCCAGATTTTGATAGGTTTGCTAAGCAAGCATGATGGATGAACTGCGATTCATATATCATAGGTGTTTCTTTAACTAGGTGAACGTTTATCATTTGGACTACTTCAGAAAAGTTGTTAACTATTCACTAGTGCATGACTCTTCGTGGGAGATAGAATAATTTGAAGTTTTGCTAAATTATGACGGCACAAAGTAGTAAAACTGTTCGAAGCCCAACCAACCTAAAAGCTCAATCTGATAGGTGGAGGCCCATACTGTTATTTAAGGTGGTGAACAGATTCACATCTTTCAGATGTGGTACTCTTAACACCCCCTCTCACGTGCAAGTCGGGTGGAAAGGCACGTGGAAACATACGAGTAGGGGTAGGGGGGTAGGGACGACCTCCAATCCATGGGTCTTAAGCCCGAAATAGACGACATATGGAGGTCACATCCAAAACAGACCAAGCCCTGATATCATGTTAGAAGCCCAACCCACCTAAAAGCTCAAAGGGGTAGGGGGGGTAGGGACGACCTCCGATCCATGGGCCTTAAGCCCGAAATAGACGACATATGGAGGTCACATCCAAAACAGACCAAGCCCTGTTATCATGTTAGAAGCCCAACCCACCTAAAAGCTCAAGCTGATAGGTGGATGCCCAGACTGTTATTTAAGTGTGGTGCTCCTGTCATGTTTGCATGTGGGCTATGTTGCATGAGGGAGTTTGTGAAAGGGAAAATGTCTATTGCTAGAACCTTCTCTAAAATTGGTCACACAATCTGAGTACACTGTATAAAACTCACTTATCTGCTGCTTACCCTCTGTGTAGGGATGCCAATGGGGAAGGTACGGGGCATGTTTTGTTCTCCTGGCCCAGATCTGTTTACCTTCCCCACCCTGGAGCCCAAAAAAATAATTCTTTGACCCGCCCTGGTACAAAGAAACCCCAATACCCGCCCCAAAATGAATTTAAAAAAATATTTTTCATAAATATGTATCTGAAAATATATTTTTAATTGAATAATTATTTAAAATATATCGGTTACAGAGCTAGATGGGGTATGGCTGAACTGATGTGACCCTGACAGGGTATTTTTAATCCCCGTCCGCCCTCCCCCCAATTGAATCTGGGACATCAACTCGCTGTGGAGTTCTGTGCATATTTCCATTTCTAACTCCTTGGTTGTGTAAGCTAGGCTTTAACTGATCAAATCACGTAGGAACACAGTGGCTGTACAGTTTGTTCAAGAACACTTGTATCTGACAACTAGTTATAATAATTTTCTTGCCTGGGTTATTATTGTTTCATTAATCCTAGTTGTTATAGCTCATATAATAATTCGTTCTGTTGCTTCTTTGCTACATCTAGGAAGCCAATGAACAACACAGAAACACAAAGCTAATGAATGCACTCTTACGGTTGCACCGAGAATTAAGGTAACTTGAAATTTCCCCGTTTTTTTTAAATGTCCCTGATCCAGCTTCTTGAAAGTACTGATTAAATGATTTGGAACTGCAGCCCAAAACTAGCTGCTTGTGCAGCAGACTTATCCTCCCCTTATCCTGCTTCTGCACTCGGCTTCGGAGCTGTTTGCCATCTTTTTGTGTCTGCTCTTGCTTGTTGGCCAGTCTATGGCTGGAGTCCTGGTCTATTCCACTCGCTTCTTGACAAGGTTCATGCTACTTCATTGTTGGCATTGGGTCCAAAAGAAACTTGCAGTTTGCTGTGCCTTCTGGTATGCAGCCTTTTAATTCTTTAATTTTGTACTGAACATTATATATTGTGCATGGATGTTGTAATTCAGATGTATTTCTTTGGTTTGCTGTTATTGCTTATTTCACTATTTTTTTTAATGTGGAAAATTAGTATGTTATACTGGTCTATTATTACTGTTTTGGTGCTATTTATATAAATAAATAAATAAATGTGACTGGCCTTTTACTTGTGTATCTTTTGCATTGCAAGAATGATCTATTTCCCGAGGAAGGTGTCTGGCTTTGGAAGAATGAAATGCCCATGTTAAGTGCTCTTAGGAAACTGACAGTTGGGACATTATTAGGCCCTCATGAGGAGAGGCTTGCAGACTGGTATATGAAGCCTGCTCACCTTGAAAAAATTCTTGCGCAACTAACACCATGTCTTGACAAGATTGGCCAGATTATTCAGCATTATGCAATCTCTGTATGTGATTCCATTCAATATAATCTGAATTCTTTTCCATGCTCATATAGCTCCTGTTCTTTGGGGTGTATCTCTTTTTTTATGTGCATGCATTGCCTGCACATGTCATTATTTTCTGATTGTTGTATTTTTAATCAGGCACTGGTGGTTATACAAGATATGCTTAGAGTGTTTGTAATTCGAATTGCTTGCCAAAAAGTCGATGGTGCATGTGTACTTTTACGACCAATATTAACATGGATCTATGAATGTGTTTCTGACTTCACTCACCCGTCAGACACAGATGCTTACAAGGTCCTTATTTCTATGTTCTACCCCTGTTAGTTTTTGGTTTATCTACTCCGATATGTATACGTAACATTCTCTTCTCTCTTTTTAGGCATATCGATTTCTTGATTTTCTTTCTGGCCTGCTGGAGCATCCACTTGGAAAGGTATATCTGCTATTCATTCCTGTTATCTGTGTTTTAGTCCCTCTTTGTCTGACCTGCTACTTTTACCTGAGATAATACTTGTTTCTTTATCAGGTCCTATTGTCAAAGGAAGGTGTTGTTGATATACTTGCAAAAGTCATGGAGAGGTGTTTTGATTCCGCTGATTCAGATGGAAAACAAATTTCTGATATTAGAAATGCAACTAAATCTGAGTTTACTATGCTCAGTTGGTGCCTTCCTGTATTCAAGTGCTTCACACTTCTGTGCTGCTCTAGAACACCTCAGCAGTACTCTGAGGGAGATGATCTGTAAGTAGGCAATATGTGTACTCAGAATCTTTTTTTTCATACACACTAATATGGGTTGCTTTTTATCAGGTGCAAATTTGAGAATCTGAGTGCTCAAGATTGTTCATTGATTTTACTGCATCTCCTTAAATTCTGTCAGGTACTGTGTTGCTCTTTTCTATGTACATGTAGTTTGATATTTGCAAATTTGTGCGTTAGACTCTCCACGTGTTGCAATGCTGTTTCAGTACTTCGAATTATGCTTCCTTCAATCATAACATGATCACCTTAAATCTATTATTAAGTATTGCGTTTTATTCTGTGAGAATGTTGTGAACATGAAGCATGGCTGTAGTTTTATTCATGAATTAAATCACATTTAGCCAAATTCTTTTGCCCTAGACCACATATTCTGGTGATAAACACTTCACATATGTCTAGGTCATCTAGTATTAGGTGTGTATGACATATATGAGTACTAACTTACATGAAGCATGCTAATTTACTATTTTGTACCATCATCAGTTAGTGAAAAAGATTATTACTCCATATATATGAGCATTTATTTTTTTACAGGTCCTACCAGTTGGACAAGAGTTACTTGCTTGTGTTACAACATTTAGAGAGTTAAGCTCTTGCAATGAAAGCAAAAGTGCTTTTATGGCCTTGATCTCTCAGAGCAATGCTGGTACCGAGGATTTTTCAAGATATCCTCCTTTACTATGCTGTTGGAAGAAGTTGTTGAGATCAGTGAACTCAAGAGATGGTTTGTCCGATATAATTGAGACAGTCGATGCATTGTCATTAGGTTGTCTACAGTTCTGCATGGATGGGAAAGGGTGAGTCCTCTTATTCATTCCATTGCTTACTCATTTAACCTAACTGCATTGCCTATTCTTTGATTTTAACACATAATCTTTTCGCTATATTCTCTAGTAACATATACCAGCATTTTCACCATACTTATTTAATGCACTCTTCTTGCATCTCAAAATTGTGTACCTCACTAGTTTTATACCATGAGAACATGAACCGCACCAGGAAATCTTACTTCTGTAGTAATTTTACTTGCATTGCCTCTGAGGATTCCCGTGAATTTATAGCGATGCCATTCTATGGACGAAATACTCAGTAGATAAAAAATCTTGGTTCTATGGGTTATTTTGTCACTAGATGGTCTTTGGAGTAAATCTGTGATCTTACAGTGCAAGTGGTTTACCACAACTTGGGTTTCATGTGGATTCTGATGCTAGAAGTGTTTATGGAAGTTTCGGTAATGCTTCAGTAGTTCAGTAATTGTTACTCAACTATGTAGTCTTGCCAAGTAGACAGGGTGCTCAGTAAGGGTTATTGTTTCCAAAGAATGTGAAGAAGAGTCCGTAGTGAATTCACAAGGACTATCGTGTTCTGGTCCGACCCGAGGAAACATTTGCACGCCTTATATAGTCGAGAAGGGCATGTGTTTCTTCAGATAATCCATTATAGTTTGAAGCTGTCAGTGTGATGAAACAACTTTTCATTATTAGAGTCCCAAAATAAGTGTCCTATCCTTCGTTTGATGTCCCCAAAAATGTCTTTTTCATTTAAGTTGGTTAATTAAGCATGAGTTATCAATAGTATCCTTCCGCAAGTTAGTTATAACAATCTAAGTAGTGGTTACATGGGCTATAGTCCAGCTTTTGAATGCTTAGTTCTTGCTCATAGTAAAATGGGACATTTATTTTATGGAAACAAGAGTGCTTTCATTTATCAGCTGTCTAAAACATTCTTTCTCGACAGTCTCAGATTTCTAGCTCTTCACCGAGGAATTCAATTGTCTGCAGTTGTCTATGCATATGCCACTATTTGAATATGTCCCTATTACATTTCTTCCTTGTACAAATGAGAGTTACGTGTCTGCACTAATATTTTCTAGGCCGTAGTATCTGAACTAACTTCTTTGTTTTTTTGGTTAGCTTAAATTCGTATGCTGTCGATGCGCTAAAATTCCTTTTTGGGATTCCTGATGATACGGGTAGGATGGACGAGTCTCCTGAAGATAACATAAATTACATACAGGAATTGGTTACTCTATTGAGTTCAAAGACTATGGATGATTATTCACCCAGTGCCGATATGGAGACTATCTTGGGTCAGGTATGATTTACGTAAATCTGTATTGCTCAGTGTTCCAAAAACCAGGCCAGGCGGTGCCTAGGCATGGATTTTTAGAACACCGACCAGATTTTACATAATCGGGCAGATCAAGTTGGCTAGGCGGAATTAGGCGGGTCTAAGGCAGATTTAAGCTATTTAAAAAATAATAATGTAAAATGCTAAAAATTAAAATAATTTATACTAATAGATACTTTTGTTGGTACTTTTATTGTTGTTGAAGGACATATAATTGTGTATTTAGTAAAAATTAAAAAAACCGAGAAATTCAAATCCGATTAATACCCGGAGTCCCTATCCGCCCGACTAGCGCTTGACGTTTTTTAGAACCTTGATTGCTCACTATTCTTTTATATGTCTTTTATATAACCTGTTTCTTATCATTAATTTGCAGGTATCTCTTTCTTTGAAGTCATTGTTCTTATTATTGCAAAAGCCAACTGGTTCTGTTAGTACAGATGATATTGTTATTGGTAAAGGTGTTCCTTCATCGCCAGACGCTGTTCTGTTTCCTTCAAAGACGCATCAAATGTCCGATGCCGAGAAGGCTGATGACTATCTTTGCCTGGGAGGTTTTGGGGAGAAATTTTTGTGGGAATGCCCGGAAACTGATAGATTGTCACAGGCAACTCTTGCCGTAAAACGGAAAATGGCAGCACTCGATGGAACAAATAGGCGAGGTAGAGGAGATAATTCTCCAGCTGAAACTGCAAGCCAAACTACATTTTCACGGGGTTTAGGGCCATCTACAGCCCCTCCGGTTCCTACCCGCAGAGACACTTTCCGACAGCGCAAACCGAACACCAGCAGACCCCCTTCAATGCACGTGGATGACTACGTCGCGAGAGAAAGAAATGTCGACAGCGTCACTAACTCTAACGTTATTGCAGTCCAGCGTGTTGGATCAACCAATGGAAGACCTCCGTCGATACACGTGGATGAGTTCATGGCCAGACAGAGGGAGCGGCAAAATCCCACGACCCCGTTAGTCGGGGAGGTGCCGCCGGTGCAAGTGAAGAACGCTCGTTCGGCACATGATGCCGATACGGAGAAGCCGAACAAGTCTAAGCAGCTGAAACCAGACCTCGACGATGATCTTCAGGGAATCGATATAGTGTTTGATGGCGAGGAATCTGAAACTGACGACAAATTGCCCTTCCCTCAGCCAGACGATATCTTGCAACATCCCGCTCCCGTCATAATCGATCAGAGCTCTCCACACTCGATAGTTGCAGAGACGGAAAGTGATGCTAATGAAAACAGTCACTTTTCTCGCATGGGGACTCCGTTAGGGCCTAATGCCGACGAGACGGCACAAAGCGAGTTTTCATCGAGGATGTCGGTTTCACGACCTGAAATCCCATTGACTAGGGAGCCGAGTGTTTCTTCCGAGAAGAAGTATTTTGAGCAGTCAGACGATAAGAAACCCGCTCCAGGATTCGAATCTGCGGCAGCAGCAACTAGTTCTGGATTCCGCGCCTCTGCATATAAGAACACACCAGGATCGTCTGTACAACCTGCTGATTCTAGGATGAATTCACAAAACATGTATCAGAACAGCCCTCAACATATGGGTACTGGGTCTCAAGGACCTTATGAACGTAAATTTATGCACAGTCAACCACCTTTACCTCCGATGCCTCCTCCATCGACAGCTCAGCCTGTGTTATCTCAAACTCCTGATAGATTTCCCAGTCAATCGACGCAGCAGCCAATTCCATCAGCCTTCCAAGTAAGAAAATGTATCTTTTGTTAGTAAATTTTAGGGAAAATTGCAAAAAGGTGCCCTATTATGTGACACTTTTGCAAGGGGTGCTGTGTTGTTTGCAATTTTTTTTTTTGCAGAATGTGTATATTTTAAAAAAGATGACGTAATTACCCCTGAAATTAAGAATTATGTTTTTTAGAAAAAAAATATTTTTTAAAAAAGTTCTGTTTTATCTTTTAACTAAAATTTGTATATCCAATTTTGTAATTTAATTTTTTAGTTAAATTATTTTTTAAAATTGTTATAAAGTCTTAATTCTTAATATGGGGTAATTTCATCATTTTACAAAAAATACACATTCTGCCAAAAAAATGCAAACAACACAACACTTTTTTGCCGTTAACAACTAACACAACACCCTCTTGCAAAAGTGTCATATAACATGGTACCTTTTTGCAGTTTTCCCTAAATTTGACCTCAACCTTATTTTATTTAAGTGGATCATCTTTTTTTGCAGGGTCAGAATGATTACATGTCGGCATACAGTAACACTTCTACATCATTGGCATCTTCACATCCGATGCCAGATTTGAAGTATTCATCAGGCTCTTCTCCCGGTGGATCTGCCAGGCTACCTCCACCGCTTCCTCCTACACCTCCTCCCTTTTCAGCTAACCCTTACAATTCGAATTCCACAAAACCTCCTACTCCCCAATCTTACAATCAAAATGTCGGACCATCTGAATTTCCCCAGACATCTGTCTCCCGACTAGCTCCATACCCACCGCCTCCGCTTATGCCACCCATGGTTTTCGGCAACAGGCCAGCTTCTGTCCCGATGAATCCATATGGAAACACCGTAAACCTGCAGCAGGGCGAGAACCCGCATAGTACTCTGCAGAATCTCAATATGCATCATTCCCTTGCCCAGTTGCAGCCGCTGCAGCCCCCTCAACTCACACGTCCTCCCCAGCCGCCCCAGCATCTCAGGCCGCCGATTCAGAGTGCACAACAGTTGGAACAAGGGCCTTCTATGCAGAACCCCGCTCAAATGCAGATGCACCAGTTACAGATGCCACAGCAGCCACAAGTTTCACAGATGCACGCCTTTTATCAATCCCAGCAGCAAGAGTTTCCTTATGCTCAACAGCAGCAGCAGCAGCAGCACATCGAACATGTTCAAGTACAAGCTCAAGCTCAAGCTCTTCATCAGCAAGGAGATGCTGCATCTCATCAGCAACAAGATCCAGGGATGTCATTGCACGAATATTTCAAGTCTCCAGAAGCTATTAAGGTAACACTGCCTAATTTTTGCTTATATAACTCCCACATGACTGTTGCATATCCGTTGTTGTAATAATTCTAAATCCTCTTTCATGGCAGTCCTTGTTGAGTGACCGGGATAAACTTTGCCAGCTTTTGGAACAGCACCCGAAGTTAATGCAGATGCTCCAGGTTCTTGTTTTTCTATTGTCTATTCTATTTCCATCAATATACCATTTTTATACTTCCCAGGTGCTAATGCTGAGCAGGGCCGACTCATCCATAAAGCAACTAAAACAGTTGTTTTTGGCCCACCTAAAAAACATGGTTTAAATATGATAAAAATGCCTCAAATATAATTGAAAAACCCAGCCCCAATATAATTGAAAAACCCAGCCCCAATTTGAACCAGAATTTTTCTGTCCCAGTCCCTTGCATTATGTGAACTCCTTTTTCTCTCATTTTCCAGTTTACCAGTTATCTAGATTTTGACCATTTTATCCTGTTTAGCCATTCCTGCTATTAGGGTTTGCAGCATATTCTCATTTTTATTCACTGTTCAAACATTAGCATAATTCATGCAAACACAATTCTATCTACAAGTATAATAACATTACAGGAATATATTTGTTTTAATGCTGGGTATGTTACGATTCTTTCTTTGACAGGAAAGATTGGGCCAGCTGTAGCAGCCTGGACGGTGTACTATGCGAGGATGACATTTCGAGAGTTAAATTTAGATGCATAATCTTGTTTTGCTTTGTGCCTATTTGTGGCTTTTTAAACTTTCTATTGTAAAAGAACAGCCAAGTTCTAAAATGGCTTTGGCCGAGCTAGTTGCGAATTTTTTTCGCAGTTGTAACATTATTCAGCTTACATCTGCTGCTACACCGATTTGTTTTATTCTTCATCAGCGGAAATGCTCCATCTAAAGTTGCTGGAATTGTTGTCTGTCTGTATGTATAACATGATACATAGACATAGAATGTAAGGTTTTGTTCTCAACTGGCTTCACATTTTTGGAAGCTTTTGCATAGGATTAGTGTATTCAAACCCAGTTTTAATTGCTTGATTGAGACCTGACCATGAATATTACTTGATGTTGCACAAGTGAGTTTTAGCTAGCAGCATATTAGAATTTGATGATAACTTATCTGAATTGAATCTCTATACATATAACTTATTTTTTTGATGTTGTTAAAGGCCACACAATTGAACTTAGTTCCTTGGATGAGAATTGAGTCATAAGCATATATCTATATTTTAATTTAGGTATCTTATATGGGGATATCAAAACTCTCTTTAACTTAATGGAGACTGAGACTTGATATTTGTAATCCAATCAATTATGGAATGAAATTATTAAACTCGTCTTAATAATATCCTATGGAGAAGTAGAATGCTTAGTAATTAACATGAATCTAATATCTCCAATCCGAAGAGATAGAGATAGAATTACTAAATTTGTTTTGAATCTGTGCGATATCATCTCTATTCCTTTCTCCGTGAGGAGGGCATATATAAGTTGTATTGTTTACGTGAATTTTAAAAAATGCTAGTAAGACTGACAGACAATAGCAATTTAACCCAACATGAGTTGAAACTAACAAGAATTCATCAGAGAATTTTATAGCACAAGTTCCAAGTTACTCTGAAGCAGCTTCATCTGAACATTATACAATTGTGTGTAGCAATAAAGAGTTCCACAATGTACAATAATGAGATTTTTACACCTTTTTAGTACTTTCCAATGAGAATAATTACAAGTATCCAACAAATTAGGGTATCCATATATTACCAAAAATGGAGCAGAATCTTTCTGCTTCTACATTTCATGACTACGTTAAATGTACACAACAATATCTATCTCGGCCTCAAGAAGGATACGAAGTGTGGAGGTGCGTGGGTATGCAGGGCGAGTCCCTCCACGCGCGCGCGTGAATCCTCAAAATCTCCTTAGCCTTCTC